>LZPO01116963.1:94116-138801 GCA_001675575.1 Neotoma lepida
GGACATCTTTCAAACTTTCAGAGTGCTTCCCTATTCACAATCTCTTTTATACATTGTATCTCTTTTCACTGTCACAGCAGCCTTCTGAGGGGAGATATTTTAGCTTCAATTTTCTGTGAAGAAATCTGTAAAGGCAACTTTGATGCAGTAGAAGCAACATAAACTTCAGACTATCTCGTTGTTGGGTTGGAATATTTATTGTGCTTTCACTTTTTGAAAGATGAATTCTTTCTCACATTAATTTTTCCTTGCCTCTTTTCTATAAACGTCCCTCTTTCCTTTTGTCATTGGTCATTCACTTCTAACGGTGGCCTCTTTCACTGTCAATCTAGAGCCAAATAGTTCTCCTGGCTCTGAGACATGTATTCATTCCCTTCTACCATCTTGCCAGTTGATTCAATTCCCTTCGACTAAAATGGTGAAAAAGCTTTGGTAGATGTGAGGTTGTAATGACTATTCAAATCAAGTCTTCAAAGTATCCGTGCATTTCAGCACACTACACTACTGAAAATTAGCCATCTTACAGTTTGACAAATTTTGAATATCTTTGCTTTTTTTGCCATAAGGAGTGATTCCTGAAACTAGGAGAAAAGAAATGCAATTTTACAATAAGACCTCAACTGTTATACTCTGCACAGATAATTTTCACCTGGGCAGGTGGAAGCACTCTCAGGTCATTTTGTTCTAAGTGATTACTTTATGACCATTTCTCAAGAGCTGTGGAGCTGATGAGAGTACAATTAACGTAGCAAAAGGATGACAAGATGCTTTCCATTCTGTTAAATTAGAGGGGTCCAACAATACCCTTGCTTCACTTGTTCATCTGTGAAATAGAGTTGATATTATATCCTTCTTTCCCCATTGAGGTTTGAGCTCACTCCTTTGACTAGGGGAAATTCTCACTATACAGGCAAAAAGCTTTTCCCCTCACTGTTGAAGCCTGTATATTTTGAAATATCAGGTGTAATGGCATAGTTCACCAGCCCCAGGATTTGGGAAGCTGAGTCAGAAGGTTCATGTGTTCAAGACTTGTCTGCTGTACAAAACAAATGTTGCCCTGTCTCAAAAGAAAGATAAAACTCTAACAAACAAAATTTAAAAATAACAACAAATATTTACAATGTGAGTCTCACAAAACAAACTCCGTGTGCCTTCTGGGATAGAGACCTTGCCCAGATCCAGAGGTACAAGCTATTTACGAGTGAGAGGGTGGATCTACAGCCTTTCTGTAAGGAAATCTGTGTAGGTCTACCTTCTACTTTCTATTTATTGCTCACTTGCCTCTGCATTTGGAGTATTCCACATTACCTTCACTCCTTCCTGTCCATCAAAAGAAAGAACAACCCCCCGTAGTAATTTCTCTATGTAGCATAGGAGTATTCAAGAGCAAACAATTTGGAAATCTCAAGGCATCTATATACAAACAAAGCTTTGTGCAGGACCAGTGTTTCTGACATTTGTATTCGCACACTTGTCTGAGCAATTTATTTTTATTTTTATTTATTTATTTTTTTGCCTTCGCAAGTCTGGAGAAGTGCAAAGAGTCACTTACAGGTAATCCCCAATAGGAAGAAGGGCAGGAAATAAGGTAGAAATGACCTCTGGTTTCTTGGGCCCAGAATTCCCAGGTGGCATGGTGTCAAGAATTCCTATCTACCGTATTGGGGAATCTCAAAGGTTTCTGCAAGAGTTGGCTTGGCTGCAGCTTGTTCTTTAATTTGTTGGGCATGCTGTTGCTTGTGCGGGTGGACCCTGGAAAGAATCCCTAACAGGTACTAGTAGCTGGTACTTCTAGTGCCCCTTACTCCCTCTCCCACCTCTAAGAATCTGTTTTGGGATTGGGTTTAGAAATGAAGTCGGGCCTGTGCTTGCCTTCTGGAGAGCCGCTAGACTTGTCTGTTAAAAATCACTCCAAGTTAAAGCTTCTAGTCTGGAGCTCAAAACCTGGTTCCGGAAAACAAGGGTATTTGGGGAAGAGGGGTCCTCAGAGGCTATGGCAAGTCACTCCAGCCTTCACTCATACTACGCCAGCACTTCGTTCTTTAAAGCCACCCTGCGCTGGCTTGCGGTGAGAGGAGGGGAGAAAAGGAAAAGGGAGGGGAGGGGTGGGGAGAGAGAAAGGAGGTGGGAAGGCAAGGAGGCCGGCCCGCGGGGGCGGGACCAACTCACAAACTGTTGCATTTGCTTTCCACCTCCCAGCGCCCCCTCGGAGATCCCTAGGAGCCAGCCTGCTGGGGAGAGCCAGAGGGTCCGGAGCAAATCTGCAGGCTGAGAGGGCATCAGAGAGGAAAAGACTGAGCTAGCCACTCCAGTGCTGTACGGAAGCTGAAGGGACACACCACACCAGCCCCAGCTCAGCGACAGCCGACGCCTGTTGCAGCGCGGCGGCTTCGAAGCCGCCGCCCCGAAGCTGCCCTTTCCTCTTCAGTGAAGTTTCTAAAAGCTGCGGGAGACTCAGAGGAAGCGAGGAAAGTGTCGGGTAGGACTACAACTGCCTTTGTCCTCCTCCCCTCTACCCCCTACCCCGTCTCGGGTCCCCTCTCTAGGAGCTGACTAGGCAGGCTTCCCGGCCAACCCTCTCCCCTACACCCCCAGCTCTGCCAGCCAGTGTACACAGAGGTAACTCCCTTTGGCTGAGAGCAGGCGAGCTTGTTGCAAGGAAGGCTTTTGGGAGCACAGAGACTGAGACTGAGGAGCAACAGCACGCCTGAAGCGCCCCTGATTCCAGGTTATCCCCCTGCACCTTCACCTGTTGGCCCCTCACCCTGTGTGTGGAGCTTGAAATCAAAAGATGAAAAGACAGTCAGGGCTTCAGTAGTCGAAAGCAAAACAAAAGCTAAAAGAAAACAGAAAAATAGTCCGCTTCTTATTTGCACCTGCTTCAGTGGACATTGAATGTGGAAGGCAGAGGATTTTCCTTTCCCCAGTCAAGCTTTGAGCATCTTTTAATCTGTTCTTCAAGTATTTAGGGACAGACTGTGGAACTAGCAGGGCAGATCCTGTCTAGTGCGTGCCTTCCTTTACAGGAGACTTTGAGGCTATCTGGGCGCTTTTTTTTTCCTCCTGCAAGTTTTCCTCCCTAGAGCTTCCCGCAGGTGGGCAGCTAGCTGCAGCTACTACATCATCAGTCAGTTGAACTCTTCAGAGCAAGAGACGGAGGAGGCAGGATAAGGGAATTCAGTGAAAGACACAGACAAGCTCAAGGATGGAGGTGCAGTTAGGGCTGGGAAGGGTCTACCCACGGCCCCCGTCCAAAACCTATCGAGGAGCTTTCCAGAATCTGTTCCAGAGCGTGCGTGAAGCAATCCAGAACCCGGGCCCCAGGCACCCTGAGGCCGCTAGCATAGCACCTCCCGGTGCCTGTTTGCAGCAGCCACAAGAGACTAGCCCCAGGCAGCGGCGGCGGCAGCAGCACAGCGAGGATGGCTCTCCCCAAGCCCACATCAGAGGCCCCACAGGCTACCTGGCCCTGGAGGAGGAACAGCAACCTTTACAGCAGCAGTCGGCCTCCGAGGGCCACCCTGAGAGCGGCTGCCTCCCAGAGCCTGGGACTGCCACAGCTCCTGGCAAGGGGCTGCCGCAGCAGCCACCAGCTTCTCCAGATGAGGATGACTCAGCTGCCCCATCCACGTTGTCCCTGCTGGGCCCCACTTTCCCAGGCTTAAGCAGCTGCTCCACCGACATTAAAGACATTCTGAGTGAGACCGGCACCATGCAGCAGCAGCAGCAGCAGCAGCAGCAGCAGCAGCAGCAGCAGCAGCAGCAGCAGCAGCAACAGCAGGAGGTAATATCCGAAGGCAGTGGCAGCAGCGCGAGAGCAAGGGAGGTCACTGGGGCTCCCACTTCCTCCAAGGATAGTTACCTAGGGGGCAATTCGACCATATCTGACAGTGCCAAGGAGTTGTGTAAAGCAGTGTCTGTGTCCATGGGATTGGGTGTGGAAGCATTGGAACATCTGAGTCCAGCGGAACAGCTTCGGGGAGATTGCATGTACGCGTCGCTCCTGGGAGGTCCACCCGCGGTGCGTCCCGCTCCTTGTGCGCCACTGGCCGAATGCAAAGGTCTTCCCCTGGACGAGGGCCCGGGCAAAGGCACGGAAGAGACTGCTGAGTATTCCTCTTTCAAGGGAGGTTACGCCAAAGGGCTGGAAAGCGAGAGCCTAGGCTGCTCTGGCAGTGGTGAAGCAGGTAGCTCTGGGACACTTGAGATCCCGTCCACTCTGTCTCTGTATAAATCCGGAGCAGTGGATGAGGCAGCAGCATACCAGAATCGCGACTACTACAACTTTCCACTGGCTCTGACTGGGCCGCCGCACCCCCAGCCCCCTACCCATCCACACGCCCGCATCAAGCTGGAGAACCCTCTGGACTATGGCAGCCCCTGGGCTGCGGCCCCAGCGCAATGCCGTTATGGGGACTTGGCTAGCCTACACGGAGGGAGTGCAGCCGGACCCAGCACTGGATCGCCCCCAGCCACCGCCTCTTCTTCCTGGCACACTCTCTTCACAGCCGAAGAAGGCCAATTATATGGGCCAGGCGGCGGGGGCGGCAGCAGCAGCCCGAGCGAGGTCGGGCCTGTACCCCCCTATGGCTACACTCGTCCCCCTCAGGGGCTGGGGAGCCAGGAGGGTGACTTCTCTGCCTCCGAAGTGTGGTACCCCAGTGGAGTGGTGAACAGAGTACCCTATCCTAGTCCCAGTTGCGTCAAAAGTGAGATGGGACCTTGGATGGAGAACTACTCCGGACCTTATGGAGACATGCGGTAAGTTTCTCCTAAAAATGCCGCCTTTTAACCAAGGGCACAGAGTTTGCGTTTGGGGGGAATCTAGGCAATCCCGCCCAAGAGAACATTCTGAGGGATCCTAAAACAGCTCAGTCAGTTCTATAGGCGGGACTGTCCTACATCTGGAGCCCTCCTGGGGACTGTCCTCTCGTGAAAAGTTCCACCTAAGCCCAGGAATCTTTGCTGCGCTCAGGGGTGCTAATTGGTTCCCTTCGAGATTCCCCTACACTTCCCTAGACGCCTAAAATCCCCCATTTAAATCTTTCTGATATTCGAAGTACTAAGTGTTCCAAGTACTAAACTTAAATCCAATTGCATGGGCCATTTTCAGAAATGACGCTCATAAGCCCTTCACTATTTTTCCCCTCCTTTCCTCAAAGTCCTAGAAACAGCATCAGAAATGTGGGCAGTTTCTTGTCTATGGGTTTGTTAACATTCACCATCCTGTCCGTGCATGGTCTTGGCATAATAAAAGGAATATAAAAGCAAAAACCTGATTTCGGCCCGTATCCTTCAAAGAGAGATAATAGAATTTCTCAATTCTCAGTGAAAGAAAAGCCGCATCTGGTTACTGAGGGCCCCAGTGTGAAGGAGTGCAATTTCTTCCCAGGAAGCAACCAGGGACTTGCTCTCTGGTTGGAGGTCAGCCTAGAAAATCCAATAGGGCACATTTAGGGCAGGTAGACGGGTAAGCTTTCATCCACCAGGGACATTTTTCTCCCACGGATTTCTCAGCATTGGTTCACTGTTGGGAGTAATTGTGTGGCCAGTTTTCTCTTGAAATGTGTTTATTTTCTGTGTAGATTAGAACACATCAGAAGTCTCTATTTCGGGCTTGAATTAGACCTGAAAGGAAAAGAATGTACTGTAAACGAACAATTTAAGCAGATTTGATTTTGACTCACAAGTGTTGCAAACAAAACAAAACTGAAAACCATGTCCTGCTACTTGAGTGTGCTCAGAAATTTATACTGGGTAGGGAGGAGTAAGGCATCTCATTACATTTTTCATTTTAAGGACATACTTATATTTTAAAACGTGAGTTGCTTGTGATAACAAATTGAGTAAGAACTGTCAGTGACCTGTGAACCATAATGTTGTCCCATGGCTTTAATTAGGACAGGAGAAAAGTGGTGGGCAATTTCACCTTATTAAAAATATTTACTACTGCTTCTTGAGCCTCCTGGAAACTAGTTGAAAAGTTTTCTCCACTAAGTTAAGATAACCTTTTCATCTGATAAGATGGAGTATTGACTGAGTAATTAATGCTTAGGCTTGGATTTCCTGAGGTGCTCCTGCTCCCCACGAATTTGTCTATTTCTCAAATGGTTTTCTTTTATTTGTGACATCCCCCAAATCTCTTTGTTAGATGTACCAAAATTTTGGTGACTAAATTCTAACAATTTGTATTATTTTATTGTCCTTGGTTGTTAGGACAGTGTCCAAAATTGAAAAAAAAAGAGGATAAATTTTCAAAAAGTACTCTTTTTCTGAGTTGTTGAAGAAATAGTTTCTTATCGCAGCTTATAGTCTATTTGGTTTTGAAGGTTTGTCTTACAAGATTTTCAAAGATTCATTTGATAGCATTAAATCTTTTCCAGTTAAGTTCGAGTGTTTATTTTTGAGATGGTTTTTACTGTGGGATAAAAGGTCTTCATTTTATGAGAATAGTTTGATTCGGTATGGTTAATTTTTTTCTAGGGTTGTCAACTAGAGACAACAAACTACAAACTTTTCTTTGGGTGGGACTATCTAAAGTGCCTCCTAACCTAGCATGATGCTAACTAAGACTATTCACCAGAGCCATCTGGCTGGCCTTCTGGATACCCTAGGCCAACTTGCTCACTTAACAAGAAGGAAAGTAGTAGTTATCTGTGTTTGTTTAAGATGTAGTTTTGAAAATTCAGTCTGCATTTCCACCAAGGGAATAAAAATCCTTTCTAGCACTTATCTAGTGACTATTCTGATTTTATCTCAGTTCTTAATGGGAGGGGTACTTTCTCTATTAGGATGAGTATTATACTTTGAAGCCTTATTGACAGTCTTTAAATTACTGAGCTCGACTAGTGAGAATTTACTAGAGTCAATGAAGTTCTGTCTAAGCGAGTTGACAAACTCCATTTCTAAGATCTAGAAAAATCATATGAATCATTTTGTTGAAAAGTATTTAACTGATCTAATCAGCATGCAAACAACCTCTAAAATGGAAACATTTTCTTACTGTTTTGTTCCCCCCTTACTTTACAGGCATAATTCGATGAAAGGCAAAGGCTTTTTAAAGGCAAGCCCAGAGCTCATTCCCTCTAGGTGGCATGCATTGTATGCTTATTTTGAGTTTAAAACCTCAAAATTCTGGAAACTTATCATAACTTTTTGGATTCCTCCTTTTTTTCAATTGTGTGTTATCATGAACATTGATTATATGAGGGAGACTGTTTTAGCTTTGCTAGCTGAAGCAGTAACTCTGTGTCATACAACAGCAGCATTTCTATTGAGAAGGCAGAAGCTGAAGGTAGTCCTATTCTTTTTTTCCTTAGTTTAGCATATGTTTTGAACAGAAGGAAAAATAAAAGTAATGGGTCTTGGTTACAAGCCTGATGCTATTTTATGGAGCTGTTTTCTCTTGGTGATCAAACAAGATTACAACTTTGCAGCGTAATACTGTGGTAAACATTGATTCTTACAAATTAGAGCCCTAAAGAGCCCATGCAAGAATTTGAATTTGGGTTTAGAAAAATTACTCAGAAGCAGAGTGCAAATTAATATTTTTTACTTGTTTGTTCCATAATAGACATTATTTGAGTAGTGCTTTGGCATTGGGAAATCCTGCTTCTTACTATTTTTTTTCTAAGTACAGCATTTTATCAATTCTCATTTCATCTCCATTCTACTTCCGAGTTACCAAGAATTTTTTTCCCAGCTATCATATAAGGAGTAGTTTGTCTGGTTAAGAAAAATTTTGCTTTAGGATCAATGAATGATTTCTGTCTATAGGCTTTCAGAATCAGTAATATTGAGAAGGAGTGTCCATCCTCTGTAGTCAGCAAACACATAGTGAGTTCTTCCTGGGTCCCAGTCATTAGAACTCGACGTCATATAGACAAGTCAGTTGGCACCCCATTTGTAAGTAGCCCCAAGATGCAGCCTTGGCAGGGCCCTCTTATGTAGGCTATCTCTCTCAGCTCATCAGTAGAAAATGTTTTTTATGCAGCTTGGAGCTTTTCAGCTGTAGGGTTGGTTTGGGATGCTTTCCTGGCAGTGCTAATTTTACTTCATCAGAGTTTCATTCATGGAGCTGATACTTGGAAATAATATATTGAATTTACTGGCACATTAAATTTTCTTTGTTGATATTTTTCCTCACTGTTTTAATTTTTTCATCTGGTTTACACAAATGCTTTTAAAACGAAGAATTCTTTCATCTCTTGATTTGCATACATACAGTGGCCACTCGGTGGTATCGTGTGAGTTGAGCATGGTCAATTTATTATTATTATTATTATTATTATTATTATTATTATTATTATTATTTACTTATGGTGATATTATGACCATTAATTTCATTGGGAGCGCCCTTTAAGCAAGGAAGAGAATGAAGACTAGTTGGGACAAAGCAAGAGGCTTAATTTATAATCATATCTGAACTCACGATACTGAAAAATAATAATAATAAAAAGCAAACAAAAAATTACATTTTGTGATGTTGGTAAGAGGGTGAAAAGGAAATCTTTCCCCATCCCCCAACTCCTCCATTTTCTCTTTGTCTGCAGCTTCCTCAAATACTGCTTATGCCTGGTTTTTGTTTATTTCACTCCTAACATGCCTTTGACATTAAAATATAAACTCTTTCTACTTCTCAGGATATTTTTTTTTCTCATTACACCTGTGGCGTGCTTTTGAAGAATCTCTTTAATGAAAATCTGGCAGGTAGAAGATAAGATGAATCAAGTACTTCTCTTAAGAACAGATCACAAGAAGGAACTGTAAAATGAATAGCCTCACAGCAGGACATTTTTACCTTGATGTTAGAGACAGGTTCAGCAGTTGTTCAAGAAGTTGTGGGAGAAGCATGCATAAGTTGAAGATTTAGTGATTTAGCCCCCCCATCCTGAATGAGGGATGAGTGTATGTATGTGTGTGTCTTGTGTCTGTATCTATGTCTGTCTGTCTATAGTATGTATGTATGTACATATGTACGTATGTGCATACGTATGTATGTATGTATATATGTATGTGTCTTGCAGTACTGGGATTTGAATTTAGGGCCCTCTGAACTGAGCTATCTACACAGCCTATCTCAAGCTCTGTTCTTTTCCCTCTTTTAACCCTATTGATAACCTCTCAGACACCGAGAATAATTATACTCTCCCTTTCCCAAAAACTCTGTCTGGATTAGTATCTATTCATCTATTCTTTATGTCTAGGTCAACGCTAGTCTTCATATGAGGTTGCTCAGATGACATGCAAATGATTATTGGTAATCAAAGAAAAATAGTATGGAAATCACTCTTCTTCAGTTACCCTGTCAGCACTTCAAGTTCTGTGATACTCATTTATACTGAGTTATCCTCATCCTAAACACAGAATTGACTTTTAAATAATGACTTGTGAATAACCATATGATTAAAACCATTTGCTGTCCTTTGTGGTAGATAAGATAATTGTACATTTTTAGATGTATCCAGTATTTTCCAGTTTATTCACTAATACTCAAATAACTTCAAGTAGGCCAGTAAGGCTTAATGTTCTGTTAAACTCTCTCTCTAGCAGTCAGAATATTAGAAAGTTACATTTTGAATACCTGTTGACCATTTGCAGAAACCTCTGTGTAGCAGAACACAAAGCTTCTGGAAGCTTCTCTCCTGATTTTAATGTTTTTGTTACTCAGTAAGGGCTGCATTTAGTGTCTGCATCACAGAGCTGAGAGGGCACCAATTATGGTTTGCAAACTCATGAAGGATGCCGCTCTTCTCTCTCACACTGATTGCTGCCAATCTGCCAGACACATCAGGGTTGAGAATGGCTCACTCGGATAAATTTATAGCACTAAAGTGCTGTTGGTCAGTAGAGAATGTTATCAATTTAGATCATGTAGTATCAGAGTTCTATTTTTTCAGCAACAGCTTAATTGAGACACAATTCACAATCCATATAATTCACATATGTAAAGTGCATATTTCAGTGCTTTATAGCAGTACATCCTGAGTTATGGATCTATTATCACGGTCAATTTTAGAACATTTTATTCAGCCCACAAAAAAACCATGTGCTTGGTAGTAGTCACCCCTCTACCCACTGCCAACGTTGATCTTCCACTAATCTGCTCTTAGTCTCTATGGATTTACTCATTCTGCCATTTCATCTAAATAGAACCATGTAATACTACTTCCTTTGTGACTAGGTTCTTTCATATAGAATAATGCTTCCTAGGTTCATTCATGTTAAATCACATTGTCTATACTTTATTATTTTTTCACAAGTGAATATTTTTTTTATTTTGTAGATTGTGCCACATTTTGTCAGTTTATGGAAATTATTGTCATTATTAGCTAATAATAATGTTATTACCAATATTATTGCCACAAACATCCATGCACATTTATTTAAACTTATATTTATTTATATTACTTTATGGGTATGAGTGTTTTGCCCACATGTTTGAATGTGCACCACATGCATGCCTGGGGCATCTTGTTCCTTGGAAATGGAATTATGGGTGGCTGTGAGCCACCACGTCAGGAGTGGAAACCAAACCGGGGTCTGCTGCAAGAGTAACAAGTGCTTTTAAACTTGGAGCCATCTCTCCATCTTCTATATACAATTTTTTTGTATATAAATATGGCATTAAATCTCTTAAGTAAGTAATTAGTAATGGAAATACTATGTCATATGATACCTATGTTTTTAATCTTATAAGAATATGCCAAGCTGTTTCAAAAGTGTCCACATTATTTTAGAACCCAATCAACATTATATGAACATGACATTTTCTGCATATCTTGCTAACACTTATTATTATCATTTTTTAATTTGATTTGATTATGTATATATGTGTCTGTGTGTGCATGTATGCACAAGTGTGGGTACCCGTGGAGGCCAGAAGAGGGCATCAAATCACCTGGAAGAACGTTGTGAGCCACCTGCTATAGGTGCCAGACCAGAGATCCTCTGGAAGCATATGCCCCATCATACTATTATTATTGTTGTTGTTGTTATTGCTATCTAATGGGTGTGAAAGCAGCATCTTATTATCATCTTACTGTGTACTTTTTAATGACAATATTCAATATATTTTCATATGTTTTTGTCTGTTTTTATCTTTTTTTCAAATTGTCTATGCATATTCTTTGCTCACATTTAGTTGGGTTGTCTTTTTGACATTGAATTATGAGTCCTTTAAAATATATGTCTTGATAAAAGTCCTTTAATTGATTATGGTTTGTGAATATTTATAACTTTAAAATTTGATAAAAATCAGTTTATCCATTTTTTTCTTTATGGACTATAATTTTAGTGTTACATATTAAGAGGCTTTCTCTAATTCTAAAACAAAAAGGTATATATCTGTGTTTCCTTCTATGAGTTCTCCAGTTTTAGCTACTTATATTTAGGTCCTTGATCATCATTGATTAAATGTTTATATATGTTGTGAAGTAGCTGTCCAGTCCATTTTTGTGCATGTAGATATCCAGTTATCATGGAATCACTAGTTGAGCCCTTTCGCATTTAACTGTCTCAGAATTCTTTGTCCAAATCCATTAACCATGGATTTGAGATATTTCTTGACATTCAACTGTATTTACTGATCTATACATCTTTACTCATCCCATTTCTATATTATTTGGATTGCTATACATTTTTACTGAGTTTGTTTTTGATATTGTCTTGGCTGCTTAAGGTCTTTCATATTATTTGGCATAATTTTTTAAGTTTCTACACAGAACCACCTAGCATTTTGATGGAGGTTGTGTCCAATATGTAGATCAATTTGGAAATTATTGCTGCCAAGTCTTCTGATGAATGAATTTGCAAATCACTTATGCCCTTATTAAAAAACATTTTTTTGGTCTTCAGAATATAAAATTTGCATTTCTTTTGTTAAATTTATTCCTCAGTATTTTATATTATTATAAACATAATTGTCTTTTAGTTTTCTTTTCAAATTGTTCATTGCCAGTGCTAAGAAATATAGATTTAAAACTATAGTGTTATATCTTGCAATCTTGCTTCATGTGCCAGAAATGTAAATGCCTTAGATGTTTAAATAGCAAGGGTTTCTTTTAGTGCCCTGCTAAAACATACTTCATTTCATCTCATCTAGGTGAAGGAACATCAGTTTTATCCAGCTTAACTGTCAGAACTAGTAATGTCATCCATTTCAAGGATAAATAGAATGTTTGTAAATAAGAGCTAATAGTTCTTTGTCTTACATTTTGGAGTTAATAATTATTAGGAAGGGAGTAAGGAACAATTTTGACTGCTAAATAGAAAATTATCATGAAAAGGTAACAAAGTTAAACTAGTCTGGAAAAGTCATTGGTTATATTTGGGTTATTTTTATATTTGTGAAAATAGCCAAAGTCATAATATTATGGTTTTACATATTGTCTGCTAGAGAAAGTAAATACTTTCACTCCTTATGATATGTATGTATTTCTAGGTGGGGAAGTGGCATCTTTATACTCATGTAAAGTCATCTCCCTTTAGTGATGTACACCACATCCAGGAAGCAAAGATTTATATGGTTACTGAACTTTGGCCTCATTAACATGCTAGTGTAAAGGTCATACATAATCAGCTTCAGCTTCTGTACCCTAATAATGGTCACTGAACTGCTAGCAACCCAGAAAAATGGTCCTGTTTGATCAAATAGCTGGCTTTAGATTAACACCAATAAAGTCACTTTTTAAAGAAAGAACTCATCATGTTGGGAATTTAGCTCAGTGATAAACTTCTTGGCTAGTAAGTGGGAGGTCCTAGAGTCTGTTCCCAGGACAAAAACAAGCCTCTGTCAATCAACCACTTTTCATTAAACACCTGCTATATTGCCAGCACATGTCAGAAGGATGTAAAGTTTTTTAAAAGGAGATCCAACTGAGTGATAGTCCTGTGGTCACAGCTTTCAAAGAATTTCAAAACAAAAGAAAAGTAGCATCATGATATTGATAAATAGAAACGAGGTATACATGAAGTTTTAAATGTAAGTGGTTAAAAATGATCTGAGTTAGTGTAGGCTGAAGGGGTCAGCAGTATTTACTACCTGTGGCTGCCTCTAATCCTTATAAAAATAGATGGAGACATGACTGAACTCAAGCAATAGGTTATAGGTCTTGATAGATATTTCAAGCAAGGGAATATAGTACTTCTGAAAAGACAATGAAACCAGAGATTGCAGTCTATTTCTATTTATTCAACATTACCACTCCAGTCATATTAATTACTAGTTTCTTCCACAGTTTCTTGACTATGTCATTGCATTTGCTGAGAATATATTTTGTTGTCTTTGACTGGAGAAGTCTACAATAATATAAGTAATGAATTAAATTCAGGGTAATTAATGATTCTTAGTGTGGTGTGAGAGTCCAGGCAGGCACCCAGTGTGGTGGTCAGATCAAGAGGAATTCTCCTGCTCTGAAGGTTTCAATTGACACAGAGGCTTATTTTGAACCTCTAAATAAATGAGTCTTTTTCCACAGAGAAGGAAGAGATAAACACAAGTGAAATGATTCAAGGAACAAGAGAAAAAAATAATAGGCCCACAA
The DNA here is from genome assembly GCA_001675575.1 of Neotoma lepida. Taxonomy (NCBI): domain Eukaryota; kingdom Metazoa; phylum Chordata; class Mammalia; order Rodentia; family Cricetidae; genus Neotoma; species Neotoma lepida. Next base: position 107,661 of record LZPO01116963.1, read on the forward strand.
TTGTACCATTAAAAATATTTTACTGGCTGGTCATTGTTGTGGTTCAAAGGCTTTACAGCTGGGTAGGAATATTGATTGTTTTTCTGTCTTTGAAGCTTGCATAGTACCTTTGGATACTATGAAAGCTATACCCCAAGGAGGCCTCCAGGTGAGTTCCAGCTCATTTCCTTCAAATATTGTGTCCAAAATGTGTGATATCTTCAGTAATAAGTTCTTACCTTAAGGTTCAGGGAGGCAACCAAGGGCAGTAGCAACAGTGTACATTGCTTTGGGAGTCTCTTGGACTTCCATGATGAACTATTCAAAGGGAAATTTTCTTTGGTCAGTCTATGGTTCTTGAGGTGAACATTATCTATATATCCATATCATCTATATCACTATCTATATTAATATTTATTCATATATTTGTTTTTAAGTAAGCTTATGAAATAATATATTTCCCTATGTCATTTTCAAATTTCCTCAGTGTATCTTTCCTTCCTCAATAGTACCCTTCCTCCTTGCTCTCCAGTTAAAGTAACCACACTCTCCCTCTCTCCCTCTCTCTCTCTCTCTCTCTCTCTCTCTCTCTCTATCTATCTATCTATCTTTATATATATATATATGTATATATAATCTTCCTCTCAGCAGTTCTCAACCTGTGGGTCACCACTCCTTGGGGGTTGAACAACCCTTTCACAAGAGTTACCTAAGACCATCAGAAAACACATATATTTACATTATAATTTATAACAGTAGCAAAATTACAGTTATGAAGTAGCAATGAAATAACTTTATGGTTGGGGGTCAGCACAACACGAGGAACTGTATTAAAGGGTCACAGCATTAGGAAGATTGAGAACCGCTGGTCTAGAGCATTTCCTCTCCCCTCAGTAAATGGTCCCTTTTTTACATTCCTGGCTTCTGGGGTTACTTCAGGATACATACTCAAATCTAAAAATTCAGAGCTAGGATTCACTTTCCAATTCCTTTTATGAAGCCAGTATTACTCTTACATCAAAACCAGGTAAAGATACATCAACAAAAGGAAACTACAGGATAATATCCCTGATGAACATAAACTCAAAAATCCTCATTAAAATACTTCCAAACTGAATTCAGGTATATAACAAAAATCCAAAATGTCTTCATTATAAAAGTCCTAGAAAGAATAGTTCTGGAACAAGCATACCTCAACAGCCAAATTCATCTTAATGGAGAAAAAACATAAAAACAATCATAATAAAATTAGGGACTCTGTAGGGCTTTCCATCATACCCATTCCTTTTCAACAGTGTTTGAACCACTAACTAGAGGAGTAAATCTAGAAGGAAATTTAAGGGATAGAAATAGGAAATGAATAAGACAACATTTCCTTATTTCCAGGTGATAAGGTATTATACATAAGAGGTCCCAGAGATTCCACCAGAAAGCTTCCAGAAATGATGACCACTTTCAGCAAAGTGGCAGGTTATAAAATAACTTACAAAAATTGGTAACCTTTCAATACACCAACAATAAACAGGCTGGGAAAAATAATTCATGTGCTCTCATCCACAATAGCTTTGAAAAATTAAAATGTCTAGGAATAAATGTAAGGAAGTGAAAGACCTCAACAATGGTGAAAACTTTAAATTTCTGACTAAAGATAATGAGAAAGATAGTACAAGATGTAAAGGCCTCCCACGATCATAGATTAGTAGAATTAATATTGTGAAAATGAACATTCTGCCCAAGCAATTTATAGATTCAGTGCAATCCCAATCAAATTCCTGTGGCTTTCTTCAGAGAAATAGAAGAGAACAAACAAACAAAAAACTCCTAATATTCATATGGAAGAACAAAAAAACCACTGGATAGTTAAAGCAATCCTGAACAAAAGAACAATACTGGAGAGATTACAATACCAAATTACAATACCAGATTTCAAGCTATAGTCTCATTTGTACAAATAGTGTAGGCTGAGACTATTATAATAATGTTCATGAATGAGTTCAGGAAAGTTAGGTAATGTGCAGTTAACCAGCTTCAAAGGAGGCAGGTAGGGATTTCGGTTTTACTCTTATTTCAGTCATATGTCCCTGATTTCGTTTCATAGTTCTTTTTACTTTACAGATAGGAATGGTCAAATTCAGAGATGCAAAGAAACACAGCTAATGTCAAAAATAGAAACTGGTGAAACTCTTAAAACATCTATGTTTCTATCCACTGACTAAACCAATAGATTGGTTATGTGTGACTTTTAGGTATCAATAACCTTGCTATTCTCTCTTACTGAGTATATTTATCCAACTAATATTTATTGAGCATTTACCACATGACTAATTCTATACTACCAACAAAAATCCATGAAAGAATTCCACCCTGGAACTAATAGTCTGATGAGGGGAGACATGGAGAACATGACAAAGAATAAATGTCATGAAGACTAGATTAGCAAAGTGAGGAGGGTAGGTACTAATGGTGTGAAGTCACAGTTTATATCTGTTGATCAGCTTAGGACTTACTAAAAATATAATACTCAAGAAGAAACTTCAAGGAAATGAAGTGAACCACATGACTATCTAAGATTAATAATCTCAGGCACAAACAGCCTAGAGAAGGAGCACACTAGGTATGACAAAAGACACAAAAGATTGAGGCCTATATGGCTAGTGTGCCTAAGTAAGGAACGATAAAACACAACATCAGAGTTACGGTGGACATCCTAAGTATTTTTTATGACTTCGGGATTTACTCTGAGAACATAAGCAGCACAATATAATCTGGTTTACATTTTAGTAGAATTATTTTTCATAGCACCTATTACTTTTGGATACATCATGCATTTGTTTGGCAACTTATCTCTGTGAAAAGGGGACTATGGAATAAATGGGAAGCAGGGATCTGACTCTACTACAGCTTCCAAAAGGGAGATGATGGTAGTTTAGGCTAAGGTAGCCAAAGAGTAAGAAATGGCTGGATTGGGATGCTTTGACAGTAGCATTTATTGACAGATGGTATATTTATTGTGAAAAAAGAAAGGAGACAAAGATGATTAGCAAAATGTTGGCCTGAATAACTGGAAAAGCACAACCCATTTTATTATTTTTTCTTTATTTTATTTTACATACCAACCACAGTTTTGCCTCTCTCCTCTCCTCCAGCTCCCTCCCTCACCTTCTTTCCACCACCCCCCATCCTCTCCTCCTCCTTCTCCATTCAAATGGGGTAAGCTCTCCTTTGGGAATCCACAAAGCATGGCATATCAAGTTGAGAACCAAGCTCCTCCCCGCTGCATTAAGGCTGAACAAGGCATCCCACCTTAGGGAATAGGTTCCAAAGAGCCAGCTCACAAATCAGGGACAGATCCTGGTCCCACTGCTGGGGCCCCCACAAAAGACCAAGCTACACAACTCTTACCCAGATGCAGAGAGCCTAGGTGGGTCCCATGCAGGCTCCCTACCTGTCTGTGCAGAGTCCATGAGCTCCCACAAGCTCAGGTCCTCTGTCTCTGTGAGTTTTCTCATAATGATCTTGATGCCTGCTTGCTCATGTAATCCCCCCAACCTCTCTTCCACTGGACTCCCAGAGCTCGGCCCAGTGCTTGACTCTGGATCTCTGCTTCTGCTTCCATCAGGTACTGGATGAAGGCTCTATGATGACAATTAGGGTAGTCACCAATCTGATTACAGGGGAAGGCCAGTTCAGGCACCCTCTCCACTATTGCTAGGAGTCTTAGCTGGGGTCATCCTTATGGTTTCCTGGGAGTTTTACTGACACCAGTTTTCTCCCTAACCCCTTAGTGGCTCCCTCTATCAAGTTATCTCTCTTATACTCTCCCACTCTGTCCCATCCTGATCCCTCATGTTCCCATCCTCACTCCCTCCCCTCTATTCCCCCTCCCCAATTTACTCAAGACATCTAATCTATTTCCTCTTCCTAAGGAGATCCATTTGTCCCTCTTAGGGTTCTCCTTGTTACCTAGCTTCTTTGGGGCTGATGATTATAGTCTGAGAACCCACTTTATAAAATCATGAGAGTGTATGTAGAAAATGTGCAGGAATAGAAATCACAAAATTAATAAAATCCGTGACTTCCAGTGAACTTCTTAGTTTTTTCTCAAGTTTTGTGTACAGACTTCTACTTTCCTGTTTTTCAGGGAGATTAAAAAACAATCTTCCGGAGCACTTGCCTATCTGTTTTCTCACCTCACCCTCCCCCAATTTTTATTTTATAGAAATCTCCCAAAGGGATGGAGGTTTTCTTTTGGATTCCAAGTCAGTGAATTGTTAAGGTGTGATTTTAAGGCCTTATTTAAGGGAAAGGGTGAGCCTTTTCTTCTTTCCCAAACTTTAAACAAGTAATTAAATTAAATAATAGGAAACCACACAAATTGACTGCTATACTCAAAAGAGCAAATATATTTTTTGGACATTATAGCAAAATACTTCAATTCTGAAAAACATGGGTTTTAATTAAAGCTGGAACCTACAGGAAAGCTGAACAGAAATTGTCTAAAATCCTAGACTATTGGAGTTCATAGAATTTGGGCAATCCTCTTTTCCAGCTATCTACCTTTATGGATGAGGTGCCTGAGGCAATATAGAGAAGACTTGGCCAAGATCACACAGCAAACTTAGTGTCTGCACCTAGTCAGAACCTATTCTGCAACTAAACTATGTTTTATTTTCTTAGAAAATTCTACATTGGAACTCAATTTTCAGAACAAATAATTATAACAATAGCAATTATAGTAAGAGCACATATTATTTTTCACTTGCAAAACTTTGATATTTGCATGGGTTAATAAACTTAATTCTTACATCAACTGTCAGAAATAGGCCCTGGGATTGTTATATAACTTGCCTACATGTCACAGAGATAGGAATCAGAGAACGTGTGTGTCCTCCAGGAAGTTTGGCTTCTAACTGTAAAACATCTTTTAACCTTCTAGTGCCGCCAATGTGTACATAGGTGTGGGTTGTCTACTGGAGCATGAGAAACCAACCCATGGGCATGGCCTCAAAGAAAAGTGACTCTTCCTTCTCTAGCAGCCATCAACTGACAGTAGCTCCTCCGCCAAGATGTTAACCTCTGTACAACATGAGTTTCATTCATTGCCTAATTGTTTCCCTTTACTATCCCCAAAGAGGAGTGACTATGGTGACTTTGTTGTGCACTTCTCTGTTATATAATCCAATGCTGTGAGTGAGGCAACTCAGTGGCCTGTATGTTAGAGTAAGGCTTGTGAGATGGAAAGGGATTATGAATAGTGGATAATTTATGGTAGGGGTTAGAAAACAGGATGGTAGGAATTATCGAAAATATCTCAGAAATCCTATGGTGGCTGAACTTTGAAGTCAACTACCAACGTGTACAACTGAATGCTATTAAAGTAAGAAAGAGAAAAGTTCCCATTTCATATGATTCATAATAACTTCATGACATAAGTGTGTATTCCTATGTTACAGGTGAAGAAACTGCCACACAGGAATTAAATAACATGCTTAAGCTGACTGACCATGTAAGCAAAAAAAGTCTGTGTCAGAATTCATTACATCTACGTGAACAGGTGCTATTCATATTACAGAAAGTTTATAAATATAAAACCATTATATCTGATCTTCAAATATTAAACATTTTTAGCTTTACATAAGCCAGTTTTGTTAAATAAGGGCTCTGATGAAGTAAGATATCTAAAGTCATATGGTAAGTAACAAAGTCAAATCTTAAACTTGAAACTCCTAGCTGCCAGTTCCCTTTCTTTTCTATCACTCTGGCTCCCTTTTCATAATCACCTTTTATCCCTCCTTCTGTCTCACTCCGTTGCTAGTAAAACACAAATAAATGACTCCATCAACAAGATTAGGCGGACAGGTAGTTGATTAAGCAGAGCACACCCCTTTTCAGAGAGTGATAAAGAGAAATAAAACTCTGGAAAAGACAGCAGTTTATGTGACTGATATTAAATAAGAAGTGAAATTTCTTAGTACTTACACAATGCTATCTCCATCCCTCTAGGTCCAAATTGGTGGCACAGAATCCCTTAAATCATGAATGTGGATGTCACATAGCATATTTGTTACTGTGGAAGTAGAAGCCGGCTGCTGCAAAAGTCAGCCTTGCCCAATGTTTTCTTTGAAAGAAAGTACAATCTTTCTGTTCATACAAATGATAACGACTTAGCTAGTTCTTTTGAAAATTGGCAGTGCCTGAGTGAAAGTGTCTTTCCAAACTTGCCATATTGTTCCACAGCTCTGAAGCATTGTCTAACTTCTAATTAGATGAAGAAAGCACATAAAATCAGAGTTGACAGTAAAGATGGAAACATTTGGTGTTTAATATTTGGATGTAAAAAGGGCTCTAAAACATGTTATACATCTATTTATTCTGACTGTATATATTCCCCTTTCATCTTTGCTTAAAAAACCAAGGTTAGCAACTTGCAGTCTGTGGGAGTTTCTAATTGCTCATATGAAATTTGTTTGATCAGCCTTTTAAATAAAAAGACCAAGTTAGACTGAGATATTTTTCTTAGCAATTATCTAATAATAGAACAAAAATCTTAGCCATGTTCATGTTTTTAGATGGTATGTTGTTTGCTTTAGATGCTTGCTGAACCTCAATGAGGTACTAGGTTGACTCAAAGTATGTCAGGTCAGATGTGGAAATGAACAGAGTGGTCTCTTCTCTGAGGGATCTCTCCCCTTTCAAGTTCAGCATTTTCCATCAGAGATGACCTCAGAGTTTCTGGGAAAAGACAAGATGGAGATTTTCAGAACTACAGTGGTAAAAGGAAATGTTTCCCAAAGCACTCTCAGTCAGTCCATCTACCCAAATTCAAATTCTTACCCCTTCTACTGTATTATGAGGTGATCTCACATTTCTTTTCCTCCACTCTCTCTGCTACTTTTTCATTCAGTGTATTCATGCCACAAAATGGTACTAAAGTTCAGCTAAAATCTTTTTAGAATCCTATTTTAAATATCCCTGAGAATGTAAGCTCTTTGATGATTGGACCCTTGTGATTTATCTTCCTATTCATAGTGTTTGTCACAAGGAAGCTTTATTGACTAATTATGTAATGCAGGATTAAAATTTCAGTTCCTTGAGCTAGGATAGTAGAGTATTTGCCTAGTATGGGCAAGACCATGGGTTCTAACCTCTGGGGTACACACCTACTACACAATCCCCACATAGAATCAGCTCCTCTGCACTGGTTTGTAAGTTCAAGTCCAAATCCATTTAAATCTGATGTTCAGGTCTCTTTATGACCTGGCTTATTTTTTCCAGCCTGAATTCCTACAGCTCTCTTATTTTTTATTTATTTTTTTATTTTTTATAATCTAGCCAAATGGACCTAGTCACTGTCACTTGAAACCGTCCCAACTCCTTTGTTCTTTGAATTTATTTGAACTTATTATTTTTCCTATTATCCCTTTGGTCTTGAAAGCTATCCCAATTTCAATACTGTCTGCACTTCTAATCTTAGCTCAAAAACAGCTTCCTACAGGATAAATTTTCTCATTCTCCAACCCAAGAAAAAGTGATCTCTGACATGATATGGTTGAAAAATTTTGACTGTAGTTTCCTCATCTATAAACCAGGGCTAGAAATTTCTAGCTTGTGAGATTTTGAGAAGAGACTATCAATTTATGTTTACCTTTTTATTCCTTATTAATCAATATACATACTACTTAGTCACAATATATGCATGCAAATCATTTTGCTACATATATTCTTCTAAAACTTCTCTTTTAGAACAAATATCGCTTCTTGGATATTTATAAAATTTCCAAAATGCATAGTTTCTATTGTGATACATAGTGAATGGATAGTCCATATGTATTAAGTAATTCTGAGTTAATAGCATTGATTGCCACACACAACTGATGGGGTCAGAAGGTCTGTTTCTAGAAATGCATAACTCAGAATAAAAAAAAATCCTTGCTCTTATAAATCCTAATGCTTGTAGTATGTTATTCAACCCCACAATTCATGTGACATTATGTTTTGTAAAGCATGGAAGAGCTGAGACACTGGTTATAATATGATAAGGGAGGCAGGGAGCAGTAGATTATTCCCTCAATACATCTGAAGGATTGCCCTCACATAAATATGTTCAATGTTTTTTCTGTAGTACCACAAAGGGAAAAACCAATGAGGACATGTTACAGTTTAGTAAAAGAGAAAAGTTGGCCACTAAACCCAGCTATGTTTTGCCTACCCTAAACAGTGTGTCTATGTATGTGTTCATTGAATTACTGTCAATATTTCCCATGGAAATTCAGCTTCCCACTTTGGGGAGTGAAGATCTAGCAATCCGGTTATTCATTCCTGCCTGGCAAATGACAGGAGGACGTGAAAAGCTGCTCCTCCTCCAGATGGTACCCGTGCTTTTCAGTTTGCATAGGGACCCTTGAACTGCTTCAGTCACTTAAGTTATTTACTTGACCCTTATAGGCATTTGAAACTGCCAACCTAGAGAGATCAATAACCTGGCAAATCCTAAGATCCTTTCTCACTACAAGAGCTTTTGTTCCTCATGTAGGAGGAGCTAAAAAAAGAAGTACAAGGGACCTCACAAATTACATCAGACCTGACTTTCAATTGTGACACAATTGTTTACCAGTGGTACCACCTCAAGTGAGTAACTTAACATCTTTGATCATCAAATTCTTTATCTATGGAATACTGTTCTTACAGCGTTATTACTGTAAGGTCTAAACAGAGCATCTTAACCAAAGAGCATCACAGTTAAGTAAGTGCTAAAATGTTAATTCCCTTTTTATTCATCACACCCTGTGTGTCTGTTGGCGTGATGGCATAAGTAGTAAATTCACCTCACTAAAGATATTCAGAAAGAGACAGAACCTACTGGAAATCATGGATGAGGCACAGATTTGGATTTCAAATACAAAATGCTCACAGTCACTTTGTAACCACTGTAAAACCTCTAAATGAGTTCAAAACGTCCATCTGGATGATTTTAGGGAGACCCTGTGAAGTTAGGGATTTCTAGTAAGTAACAAAGAAGCTGAAAGCCCTGGAGTAAAAAAAACAGGGTCAGGGCTAAAGTACATGAGTTGGCTGACTCACACTTTGACACCTAATAGCCTTTAGGTTAAATCTTGACTCTTACTAGCTATGAATTTTGAGTAACTTCATTCATCCAAGTTTATTTTCTTACTAATCTTTTTCTCATTGTATTTCTATGTCAGTGAGTAAAATAATAAATAGAAAACATTTAGCCCAATGTCTACTTTATAGTAAAAGCTTGGTATTCAATATCTTAGTACCTATCATTATCATCATTACTACCATTGTTGTTGTTGTTGTTGTTGTCGTCATCATCATCAGCAGCAGCAGCAACATCATCCTCAGACCAGACAAAGGGAGATTACCAATACAATTATAGTTGAAAGGAATAGGATTTCCCAGGCTATTCTTTCCTGGTTTTCTCTAGCACAAAGCTTCCTGCTTCTAAAATGCCTTGGCCGGACTCTAAGTGTGAGGTCATTGAAGATAACAGGGACCCTGATTTGCTTTGATAATTCAAATTATTAAGTTACTTTCCTCATTCCAGCTGAAATCTTTTACTAGCTAATGCTTCAGAGTACAAGACTGAGCTGGTATAAGAAGAGACAAAGAGTGAGAAGAACCTTGTTTTCAGCCAGAGGTCATGGTCTTCCACAGGGAACAGAATGACCCAGTGCAAAGTCTGGGTCCTTGGTGACTTTGGAGCCCCTACATTTCAACCAGTTACTTCATTGTACATATCAAGCCACTTTGCCAATAGAATTACAGAGCACGAATTTCCTCACTCCTTTGATAGCCTTGAACCATCCCCCTTCTCCTCCTGTGATCCACTGAACTAGAAAGCAGCAGGTGACATAACAAAAGCAAGACATTTAGCACAAAGAGAGGAAATTTACAGCAGTGCTGAATTTTCTTGGGAAACTCATTTTAACGGTGGATCTTCCTGACCACTTAGGCCAAACAGATTAAACTGGTTTTTGTTAACGGCAAGCTGTGTCTCAGAGCAGATCCTTGCCTGGATATATTTAAAGATCTGCTGAGTCATTTGGAAGCAGCCTGAGAGATTGCAAGATGCAAGAGCCATTCCCAAGTCCACAGATGTGGGCAAATAAGAGATGAATTCTACTTAGTTATCATCCATTGGAACCAATGACATGGCCTGTTTCTAGCCCCTCCTCCTTCTCAATTCTAGAGAATATCTTCTAATTTCTCTTTCAGAAATTATTCTGACAGTTTCTTATGTTTATAGAATGAATTTTAAAAGCTTACACCTTCATTTTCTTTCTCTCATCTCCCTTCTTCTTCTGTTAGACCTCTGCTTCTCAACAAGTTCCCCTCCTATCTTCATGTCATTTCTTCCTTACTTTTCCTCCATTCAATCACTGCCATGTACCTTCCCTTTACTCTCTTCGGAAACTATGGCCTCTTTTTCTTCAACTGTTCATTGTATAAATATATAAATACATGCATACATGCTCCTAAATATATAAGTACAACCTGCTCAGTCAACATAATGTTACTTGAATATATATATAAATGCACACATTGGGATGTCACCTGTTATTAGAATTGTTTAGATCTTCTTTAGGAAGCCATGTTGTTTGGATTTTCATGCATGTACCTTCCCTGTCATATGTAGAAGGCACAATATCCCAGCAGACTCCTAAGTCCTCTGGCTCCTACAATCTTTCTGCTCCTCTTCTTTGATGTTCACTGAGCCTTAGGTATAGGTGTGTTGTATCAACTGGGCCTCAAAACTTCATGATCTGCTTTTTGAACAGTTGTAGTTTTTTTGTAGTGATCTCCTTCTCCTAAAAAAGACTTCATATTTGAACTCTTCAGTTTATAAAAGTGAGAGTGGGAGAGAGAGGGTGCTCTTGTACAAATGGGCATCCTGTCTTGAATTATAAATGCTCTTGCTGTTTATAGGTAATAGTAACATGAAGGTATCATATTGATTTGTCCTTTTGCACTTTTTTTTCAGCCTCTGGTCTCACGTATTCTTATTATGATGTGAATAGATATACATATATTTTATGCATATATTTTTACATTACTCTCCATTGCAGTTCAGAATTAGCATAGAAGTCAACAGAAAGTTTTAATTGGGTGTTCTCAGAGCCAATTGTGTTCACTGTTTTTGTCTTATAAATCTGAAGTCCTGAATTTGGGGAAAAAAGCAGTGCTTCTTGATACAGGATTCTTCGAATGATATTTCATTGGCCTTAGTCTTCTGTTTGTGTCAAGCCATCTGTTCCTCCCTTCTGTTACCCACTCCATGTTGTTTCATGTACTCTTCCCGTCTCACTCCTCTCAGCTTGTGACACATTCCTGACACAGTCTTCCACTCCCTTTACATCATGATGCTTTTCTCCCTGCTAACTGCTACCCAACCTATCTCCCTGTCCCTCCTTTGGCTAAAACCATTGCTGGACAGTGAGCCCCCACAGGATGATTCTTTTATGACTTTAAAGTTTGATTTTAAGAAGTTTTATCAGTGGTAACACCAGTTTATCCAGGCATTCTGAGGACCTAAATGAAATCAGGCAAACTAAGGTTGTTTGGACCTGACAGAAGATATAGTTCTCACTGTCCTTTTCATGTGGATTTTATATGATTTTTTTCAAAGGACCTAGTGCTTAGCTTTGGTAAAGCCAGTCAAAATGATAAATGAATGAGGACTGGAAAATGGGAATGGAGCCATTGGACATGTTTGCGATTGAATTATTACAATCTCTAAAAAGTATAATGTGCCTGAAAGTCCACCAAGTACTTTCAAGTACATTCTCTTGTTTTTCAAAACTAGTTGGGATGTAGGCAAAGGGATCAACATATTTTTATTCACAGATGAGAAAAATAAAACTGGAGATAATTAAGGCACATTCTCAAGGCAATGAAGCTGATGTGTAGAAGTGGGATATGAGCTATGAACACCTAATTGTAGGTCAATAGTTTTTAAGCTTACTGACCAGATTTGCTACTTTAAGTCATTCTGGAAATAGAACTTATATGTTAAGTGAGCACCCTGCTACTGACCTATACTTCAACCCTGAAGATACTTTATGAAATGAATTAATGAGCAAGTATATATGTTATTTGGAACCATTATGAACTTTCATTAAAAATTTCTTCAAGTCCCTATGTAGGATCCTTTCAATATTCAACAATCTCAATTTGATTAAATGATGAAATTATTTTATTCTCATTCATCAATACATTTCCTTAATGTCAACTTCATACCAAACCCTGTCTTTGATCCCAAGGATAGAAAGAGGAATAAGGAATTTGTTCAAGACTCAAGATTCTACTCACTGGGCATATATCTCACTAATAAATAAGAAATTTGAAATGTCAATTCAAATAAGCAAAATCTTACATTTTATTCCACCTAGCCAAGTGAGTATGGCATCATAAAATGGGAGTGACTTTTTATTTTGAGTATATGAAGATGAAACCTTATGAGTGATTACATTTTAATCTAATCTTGACTTCTGAAGAACAGGAGTGAAATGATTCAGCCTCTGTGAGTTCATGTGTGTGGAGGAGGGAGTCTTGAGTAAGAGATACTGGATAGGAGCTGGGATTTTGCTAAATAGGAACTGTAGATGGTGTTCTTCTAAGTTCAAACTCTTTATGTATTTGCTGTGTAGATATTGAGGTTAGGGGTGAGAGTGGCAAATATTTTTATATGAGCTGATTTCCTAGTTTTTTCCAAATAAATGGTCAATGGTATTGAAGCATCATCATTATATTTGCTTTGAAAATCTAGCACTAAAGTCTCTCTCCTCTGTAGGTAAACTGTTTCTGGTAAAATTTGCATTTTTGAGTATTTTTCTTTACTCTTAATTGCTCCTACATTTTAATTTTTATTTTCTTGTTTACTCTGTACTCTGATTCTAAGCAGTTATTATTAGTTCTACATTATGGATAAAGAATCAGACTTCACAGCAGAGGTCAATGACTTATTCAAAGTCACACAGTGAGTACCTTAGTGGATTTGGGATTTGAATTTTGATTTCTCAATTTTTTGTCCTCTGGCCTCAATGCCATTTTCACAATTCCAAACCACTTTAGCTTTGTTTTTCATAGAGGCCATTAAATCTACCCTCCATTAGCCAAACACTCTTGCCTCCCTTCAACATAGCTCTTTTCTAGTATGTTCTTAGTAATCATCTGAAAATGTTTTACAGCCTTTCTGGGTACTGTGGTCCAGAGTCTTAATCCAGGCACTTAAGTGCCTTGGTTAACTGTAAAATGGAAAATCAAAGTCACAGCTAATTCAGGAAAAATGAGTTTGGGATGTGAATTTCCTGGGCAATGTGTCATCTCTTTTTTTTATTTCCTTAGCTTCATAAACTTACCCACAATGTTCCCTGAGGACTAGGAGTAATAAAGATGATGGAGAAATGCTTCCTTCCCTTCCATTCCAAGACTCCATCAGCCGAGTGTCACACCTCCTCCTGCTTCCCCATTCTTTGTGCAGAGATGGAGGTGGGTGATAGATAAGTGTCCCTTACTGCTCACACCAGAGCTTTCTTTCCCTCTGGCTGGATTGAGGTAGGAGGAAAAGTTGAAGGGCTACCAAGAGCACTGGAAGCGAAAAATTGGGCTTCTTCGAAGATTAGTGGACCTACACTTAAAACATCCAGATTTATGTCCACACTTCATGGGCTGCTATCTGTGTTTTCTCATTTGTGTACTGGAATATAAATTCTAACTTTATATATGAAACTTAAGTCTAAAAGTATATTGTCAAATCAGAAATGACTTCTAGATTCATAGTGTAGCTGTTTTATTATCACAAATAAATGTTATACTTTAGCTAAGAAACCTTGTCCATTTTTTTCTAAAACCTGATCATGGGGGAAAGAATTGAGTCTTACCCCCATACACTGCACTTTACAGTTATACTTCCTCTGAGGGCCGTGGACTATCTGTGCATGGAGCAGGCCCTCCAAATGTTTTTTGAGGAATAATTGTGACTTTCCTCTAGACGTGACTTTAAAAGAGTAGATTGAAAGGAGGCAAGCTTAAACAAAAACAAAAACAAAATCAGATGGTGAGAATTTAGAAAATACCCTAAAACTCAGTTCTTTTTGTCTGGATTAGGCAACTCAAAAGAGACAGAAAAAGGGATTACACCAAGTTCACAAAGGACATCTTTTGCATAATTGGATTACAAAGGATTATTCTTGCTCCTGGGTCATTACTAGGAGCCCTCTCTAAGTCAAAAGATCTCTATATACAATGATTTTGACTCTTTCTACCGGAGGACATGGGATCAGCAGTCCAAAGCTCTGAAAACTAAAGCGAGCATTTGTGCCTGCATAACATTTCTTTGGTCCTGTGGGCCTATAAATCAGAGGGAATACAATCTGCCCCCACACAGCATGGGTTTCCTTACCTGCCTCTTCCCCTGTCCACAACTTACTATGCTAGGAGGAGATTTATTATTATTATTATTAAAAAGATCTTCCACTCCTTTTACATACCGACCTCAGATCCCCCTCTCCTACCCTGCCAGCTCCCCGCCTCAACCCACCCCCACTCCCACCTCCTCCAATACAAGGTCTCCCATGGTGAGTTCCCAGAGTCTGGCACTCTCAGCCAAGGCAGGACAAAACCCTCCTCCCTGCGTCAAGACTGTGCCAGGTGTCCCACCACAGGCCCTGGGCTCCAAAAAGTCAGGCCCTGCACCAGGGACGGATTCCGATTCCACCGCCTGAGACACTTGAAGCCAAACAACTGTCTGAAGCCTCCAGAAAGCCCAGTCCAGCACCATGGGGGGCTCCACAGATATTGGTCCACAGTTCATGCATTTCCACCAGCTTGGCTGGCTTATGATCTCAATGTCCCTTGTTCATAGAACCTCTCCTCTCTCCCATCAGTTGAACTCCTGGAGCTCTGCCTGGCGCTGGCCGTGAATCTCTGCATCTGCTTCCATCTGTCTCTGAATGAGGGCCCATGGGGGCTTCTCAGCCATGGGTCCATAGTTCATGCATCTCCACTAGTTTGGCTGGCCATCTTTGCACACCGTCCCATCATGATCTCGTAGTCCCTTGCTCATAGAGGGCCCCCTGTCTCCCATTGATTGGGCTCCTGGAGATCCACCCGGTGCCCACATCTGTCTCCATCAGTCACTGGATGAGGGCTCCATGGTGGTAGTTAGGGTATTCATGCTAGGAGGAGATTTTATCACCTTATATTTGCAAAGCTCTTTTTTCCATTAGGTGCTGAAAGCGTTGTCGTTCCTTAGAAGTTATCTAAGTCAAAGTCTGTTCCCAAGCTGCTAGAGAATGTCTTTAGAAAGGACTTTGTACAGACACCAGAGAAATGAATGTTCCTGAAACTCCCTTTTTCCTAAGATATTCTAGCTTCACAAGAGAGAGGTTCAGGGAAACTGCTTTGCAAAGCAAGCCTGTTGAGCTGAATTCAGATCCTGGAATTCATGCAAAAAAGCCATGCAGTAGCATGCATCTGTTATCTCAGTACACCTACAGCAAGTTAGGTGACAGAGACAGGAGAGTCTCACAGAGCAGCATCAGAAACAAGAGAGACTCTGCATCAAACAAACTTGAAGTTCTAATTATAAGGCAGCATGTGTTAGAAGATGTAGCCTGTAAGATGAAATCTTGGCATTATCTGTTAGGCATCTAAACCAATTTTCTTGGTTTTGTCTTTTGGCATATAGCAATTTAGGGCAGTCTACATTGTGAGTGGGGGCATGGAGGGGTTACCAATATAGTATTAAGATACACACATACAGACAAATAATTTAAAATAATAAAATTTAAATTTAAAAATTGTATGTACTGATTGTAATGTTGAGAAATAGTGTATGCATTGTCAATCTTTTCCTGATGATTTCATTGTTATTGAATTAAGTGTGAAAGTTTCTCTTCTGATATTATGTGATTATAGAAATTCAGAATATTGATGGTAGAGAATACATTTCTTTTACTGTGAAGTCTCATTTATAATGTTCATTGCCAGTTGGAGGGGTTACTTCTCTGATTTGTTTGGCTACTTGCTTTGAGGAGTTATCAAAGATATGTCTTATAGGATATGGAACTTGTAGCCTGATTATAGACACAGAATACAGAAATAAATGACAGAAGTGACTATCTTCTTTACTTGTGTGGCATTAGCTAGGTCTTAAGAAGACTATGGAACTTGTAGCCTGATTATAGACACAGAATACAGAAATAAATGACAGAAATGACTATCTTCTTTACTTGTGTGGCATTAGCTAGGTCCTAAGAAGACGTTCACTGGAAACAGATATATAAAGGTCCTAGAGAGAAGCTTCTAGAGCTCCATACTTCCATGTCAGGGGCTACTGTGTCCATCCAAGGAAAGTAGTAAGAGATGGGTAAAGATGAGGAGGAAGCCAACTGTCACTTTTCTTTCTGGTGAAAGTTACTCCTTGTAAAAATTGTTTGTTTGTTTGGTTGGTTTGGTTGATGTGGTCTTCACTTGATATGTCCTTTTCTATTTCTACCATGGAAAGAAAGAAATTCCAAATGTGGTTTGCTTATTTCTTAAGTTTGTTTCTTTGTAAGGTATTAAAAATAGATTAGTTAGTGTCAATATAACCACCGTATAAGCCAGTCACCTGATATGGGCAGGGATCATTTGTGCCATTCACAAGGTATGCTTGGTGCTTACTATGGATAGCCATGAATTTTCTTATGACAGCTTGTATTCAGTTGTTTAATATATATGTAGCATTTTAGGTGTACATGTTCCTCAGAATTCTGACCTGAGAAAAGAAGCCATCACTAAGGTATACAGTTGTAAGAAATCAGTTTGCTACTAAGTTTAAAAGCTCTGTTTCTCCATGTGTATTTTGATTGGATGCCCCTTTATGATTATAGGGGGATATATTTAGAATACTGAAAACTATAATATATTCACAAATAGTCTAGACATACTATTTACGTACAACTGAAAGAGCTTACTGTTTGTATCATTTTATAAAAGCAGACTTTCTTTGCTTCATTTGAATAATTGATTATTAAAACAATGCAAAAAACAAGGCCAAGATGGTTGGGGCTGGATAAATCTACCTTACCTTGCAGCTCAAGCAGTTTAGGGATTATTATTATTATTATTATTATTATTATTATTATTATTATGTTATATTGATTTAAATTCAGGGAAACCTGTGATTTTGGATTCAAACTAGGAGATGGAGGTTTGTATGTTTGTTCCATATTTTCAGCAGCCTTTCAAATCTCAAATCTCACCAATTTCAAATCTCAATTTTCTTTTGTGTATAATGGTAATAATAAAACCTATCTCAGTTGCTACCAGGTCATTGTATGTGACAAATTTCTCACTTATTTAATGAAGAAATAAGAAAAATTAACATCAGAGTGAATTTTGAACAATACAAAATATACAGTTACAATATTATAAGACTTTCTTTTGCAATAAGCCTCAGCCATTTTGTTTATGTTGAAGGCATTTCTCAGGCTAAATACTGCCTTTTCTGGAGAGCAAAGGTGAGTATTGTGCTGAGGACGAAAGAACACTTTTCTGAGATGATGTCTCCATGGTGAAAGCCAGTGATGATCTATACACATAGCATAAAGTATCTTGTCTTATCCATCAATAAAGACTTAAGTTGTAACTATTATGTCCGCCATATTTTCTTTGTCTATAGTAACTTTCATATTTTCTCTTAATTTGACTGTGAAAAATAAAATCAAAATTATTATATCTGCTAAAAATCCCATTAAAACATTGAGATACTTTTAATATTCTCTGAGTAGAGGTCCTAGGTGTTGACCCTTGTATTGATGGAGCATTAGACCTGAAAATTCTATTAAAAAAAAAGACAGCTTCTTGGATTTTATTGTATTTTTCTATGAACTATCATGTTTTCTGTTTCACTACTATGTGGAAATAAAGATTTGAGGTTGTAAGGAGATCACTATACTGCAAGACAAGCCTTGAGGAAGGAAAGTAATCCAACCGGTCTATCAAATAATCATTTCTCTGGCATGAAACCCTGCAATGAATTTGCTTAACTCAATATACTAGTTAAAAACAGTGAAACACGCAAATCATCAGTCTCAAAATTGTGCTATTGTGATTAAAGTGCTTTTTAGGACCACCTTAGCTTCTTTACAGAAAAGCTATTTATCCACACACAAAGTACTCTGACGTTTTCATACTCAAAACAGCGCAGGGTGCTGCTACTAAGAGGTAGCAATCTTTAAAAACTTAATTTTATAGAAGAAGAAATTGAGACCCAGAGAGTCTCAATTTCTGAATTAATTTGATTAGGGTAGTGTCACTAGAATGTAAAAGAGTGAGAGTTACACAGAATCAACTAACCTGCGCTCATAGGGGCTCACAGAAACTAAATCATCAACCAGGAAGCCTGCATGGGACTGACTTGGGCACTCTGCATATGGTAGTCCTCTTCCTCCTAACAGCAGGAACAAGGACTGTCTCTGACTCTTTTACTGGCTTTTGGGACTCTACTTCTCAAACTGGGTCACCTTCCCTTGCCTTAATACATAGGGAGGTGCTTAGTTTTACTGCAACTTGATATGCCATGTTTTGTTGATACTCATGGGAGATCCGCCCTTTCCTAAACAGAAACAGAGCAGAAGTGGATTGGGAGGTAGGAACAGAGGGGGATTTGAGGGAGGGGCTGAGAGCAGAGGAGGGAGAGGAAACTGTGGTTCGGATTTAAAATAGATAGATGATAGATAGGTAGATAGATAGACAGATAGATAGATAGATAGATAGATAGATAGATAGATAGATAGATAGATAGATAGATGATAGATTTACTTAAAAAAGAGTGAGAGTTAGAGCCTAGCACATCATTGTCTTCCTTCAGTTATTGGTTATATGTTTTATGTAAGTCTGATGATGAACCTTAGACTCTGCTTTCTGAGATTACCCATTCTGCAAAGCAGAAAATAGAAAGTCATTCAAATGAAGTGTCTATACTTTCAAAGAACAATATTCAAGCTAAGGAAAAGCAAACAGAAACAACTGAAATGCTTCAAATAAAGTACTTCAGAAAGTACTTGTGAAACTTCTACCCTTAGATAATTTGGCTTTGAATTAGCAAGGTGGAATAAGATAGATGAACCATTTTTTTCTGTATTGATGTTTATTTATCTTGTTCTTCTGACATCTAGGTCAACAGTTGTATTTGTTCTGAATGTCTTCATATTTCTCCATTTGAGGACAGCAGATTTGGCACAAATGAGTGGGTTATCTAAAGCATTATATAGAGTTTGACACTGACTTTTAAAGTTCCCTGTCAACTCCAGACTTTGGACATTTTCTCAGGATCTTCTGAATCCAAGCTTTCATTTGTTATACAATTTCTGTTTTCTTTCTAATCAGCAGAAGTAAGCAAGCAGTCTGGCATGGTGGAACATGCCTGTTGTAATCACAGCATGGAGGAGGAGAGGCTGAGGCAAGATAGTCTCAAATTTAAAGCTAATCTGGGTTACCTAGTTATATATTGTTGCAAAAACAGCTGCAAGACAACTCACTGAGTATGTAGCCTGAAAATCCTTTTCTGCTATCCTTCATGGTATCCAACACTCATTATACATAGGGATCATTGAGGTCCAGATTGAAAGAGAGATGTTCTCAGTGTCACATAGCCAGTTATTGTCAGATTATCAAGTTTTAATATAAAGAATAATGTAACAATTCCTTTGGAAAGTTTTGGAAATGATAATTTATTCTATCGAGAACTTCTGATGATTAGTGTAAGTACATAACTCTTATAATTTACTGCAGTCACTTAAACACACATTTCCTAACCAAGTCAGCATTGCTCTAGATCTTATGGCTATTGAGGAGATATACAAAATCACTTACATGTTCTGGACTCCATTTCTTACCACTTGAGAGAGGTGATTAAAATGTAGGGAAGATGAGAGCTGAAGATATCTAAGTTCCCTGCCAAAAGATTAGGACATTATTATTCTAAGTGGCAGCTTACTTCACTTTAGCTATGGAAGTCCCATGAGACACCGCCCATAGAGGATAGTCTGAAAAATACTAATGACTAAGTGTGTTTCTTTTCTGGTCTATTTTCTCAAAATTTATGTCTCTGACTTTTACTGAGAATTACATTTGGCTCTCCTTTCCCTTTTTGTCCCACTCTCCCAAATAACAAAGACATTTATGTATTTTTCATAAGATGAATATTCCTGAAAATACATTTTTGTCAAAATGAAAAGCTGCTGAAGTGTCCTAATGTTCTGTTAGGCTAGTTTGAAAATATACATATTCTATGTTCTCAGTTTTGGCTCACACCCATGCTTTAATTTGCTAAATCCATTTATGTCAAATAGCCATGCAATCCAAGGAAATGATCATCATCATATTTTAGTCCACTGACTCTCAGATTTGTAGTAAAAGTTTAATCTGTGATCCCATTAATTTTGGCAACAAGGTTGAGTCAAAGAAAACTTGAATCATATGTAGCACTTCTTAGATTTCTTCCAATTGCTCAACCTTCATAAGACAAATTCTAGAAAAGTAGTATAGCTGATTCAAGTAAAGAAAGAGACTGCAATTAGGCTTTCCTTCTTCAGTTAGGCAAGACAATTTCTGCCTCGTATCATTAAGAAACATAAAGGAAAGTGATTTTTTTATCTGAAATGTTTGGATAGAAAATATATTCTCTGCTAAATGCAGTTAAAGTATTTTTATAGATTCTGGGAAAATATGTAGAGGAGAAAGACAGGACATCTGAGGGTGTAAAAAATGGGCCAAGAATGAATACATTTTCAAGGTTGACAATGAAACAATGTGCAGTGAAGGCGACAGTGTAGGAATAATAAAGAAGTATTCGTTATTTACTTCAATTGGTTGTCCAGTGTCAAATTGTCAGCTCTGAGAACATACATAAAAGCAACATTATAGGTTATATTTGAAAGTATATGTATATACAAATACATGTATATTTATGCAGTAACAATTGATGAAAAAAGAGACCATGAATTTGGAGGGGACCAGGAAGGAGCATATGGAAGGGTTTGGAGAGAGGAAAGTGAAGGGAGAAATGTTATAGTTATATTATAATCTAAAAAAATGGAATAAAACAGAAAATGTGAGAAACAGAAAGCTTAAATACTTCATCTATTGAAAAGAAACATTGAAAGAGGTCAAAAAAGCTTTTCTTAACTTCTTATAAATAATAAGTAGTTGTTCATTGTTTGTTTTATTTTCTACACATTGTCTGATATGATGGGCACAGTTCAAACATCTTTTTATTACATTTAATTAGCTAATAAATGAGTCTTCATAAGTCTCTCCATACAGCTTTAGCATTGTTTAATCGTGCTCCCTTTGTGATCCTTTCCTCTATTTCCTGTCGCCACTTCCTTTTAAGCCTTTACCTCCCAGTATCCCCCCTTTCTTTCATATCACCATTGTTCTATCCCCTTATTATACTTATTACTTGGGTTGCAATATCTTAAATTTCCATGTGTCTTCTTCATGAACACGTTATTTTGGTTAACTCCTCTCATATCATCTAATTTCCCCACTTCCATCACACCTATACCTGCTTGAACCTTTTTGCCTCACCCTCACTGTATTTCCTTTCTTTATTTTCATGTATCTGTATCCTGTTATTCTCACTCCCTTAATTAATTCTCCATACGGTGATCCTTTTCTAGATTCCTGGCTTCCACATGTACTCCAGGTGAAACACATAAAACAACAGGTTTGACGTTAACACTCACATATGACAGAGAACATTTAACATTTCTCTTTGGAGATCTGCATAACCTCACTGGCATATTATTTTACAGATCCCCACATTAACATAGAACTATTATGATTTCATCCCTTTTATATCTTAGTAATATTCCACTGTATGTATGTACCACATTTTAAATTTTTTATTTATTTTGTGAGAATTTCATATATGAATACTATATTTATATCATTTCTCTCACTCCCTTCTTTCCTTCCAATTCCTCTCCTGTCTCCATCCCCATTCCTTCTGTAATTCATGGTCTATCATTCTTTAATTATTATTATTACAAATAAACAAATGTACACATATATATGTATATACTTATGCAACCAGCTTAGTCCATTGAATATTGTTCATATATATTTAGGGTTGACCACTTGGGTTTAGAAAACAAGCTCGGAGGCTCATCGCTGGTGAAGATGGATTCTCCCTCTCTCAATGGTCATTAACTGTCTTAGCTCCTCATTTAAAGGTGGAGCCTTGTGAGTATCCCATCATATCACCTGGTATGTTCCTTGTTCAGGTCTTGTTTAGCCAGCTATATTGTCAAGATTTCATGAGTGCAACTTCCCTGTCATATACAGAAGACACTGTCACTTTCTAGTACTCTAACTCTAATGTTTCTATGTCCTCTTCCATGATATTCCCCGAGCCTTTATCGTAGTGGTTGTGTTGTAGATGTATCAACAGGAGTTGGGTACCCCAAGGTCAGTTGTTCTCTGCTTTATCCAGTTTGTGGATCTCTGTAATGATTTTCATGTGTTGCAAAAAGAAACTTCTCTGATGAGCTGTGAGAGCCTCATATATCTGTGGGTATAATGAAAAATATTTAGAATGCAGTTAGGAATTATACTGGTTTAGAAAAGTGGCAGTAATCTGTTCTTTAAGATTCTTAGCCTCGGCCGGGCAGTGGTGACGCACGCCTTTAATCTTAGCACTTGGGAGGCAGAGGCAGGCGGATTTCTGTGAGTTCGAGGCCAGCCTGGGCTACTGAGTGAGTTCCAGGAAAAGGCGTCAAAGCTATACAGAGAAATCCTGTCTCAAAAAAAAAAAAAGATTCTTAGCCTCACTGGCCAAGAGTTACCATATCAGTTAAATTCCATCTTATTGAGTGAGTAGCCAGGATATCAGTACCACAGTTGTACTTTTCTGAATATCTTGCCATTTTGGTCATTGTTGTGGTTCTTAGGCATCACAGCTGCATAGGTCTGCCGATTGTTTTTACCCTTGTCAGCTTGCATAACTCCTTCTGGTATTATAAATGTTAGTCTTTGGGAAGAAGTCTTCCAGGTCAGTTCCAACTGGATTCCTCCGAGTCTTATATCTGAATTGTGTGGTGCCTTCCATTTTTATTATCTATTCATTAGTTAATAGACATATAGATTGATCCTGTTTCCTAGCTACTGTGAGTACAGCCCCAGTGAATATGGATGTATAAGTATTTCTACAATAATAGCTAAAGTCCATTAGGTATATACCTAGGAGTGGCATAGCTGGGTTCTACAGCAGGTTCATTTATAGTTTTTCTGTTGAAACCCCCACTCTGACTTCAAAGTAGCCACTCTCGTTTATACTTCCACTAACAGTTTGCATGAGTTTCCCTTTGCCCCATACTCACAGCAGCATTGTTTAATTTTTACTCCTGATAAAGGCAATTCTGACTGGTAGTTTTAATCTGTTTCCCTGGTGCCTAAAGATGTGGGGCACATTTTAAAGTTTGTATTAGTCATTTATGGCTCTTCTTTTGAGAGATTTCTGCTCCGTTCCACAGTTCATTTTTAATTGGGTTGCTTTCTTGATTTTTGTTTTGTTTTGTTTTTAGTTTTCATATATTCTAGACATTAATTTCCTTTCAGCAGTATAGCTCTTCTGCTCTTTTAGTTTCACAAGATTCCATTTGTAAATTGCCTTAGTTCTTGCTCTACTGCATAGCTATTCCAAATATCCTTATCTACACCCATAAGTTGAAATATTTTCTAGACTTTTCCCACCAAATGTTTTATAGCATTGGGTCTTATGTTGAGATCCTTGATTCACTTGCAATTGAGTTATACATGCAGGTTGAGAGGTAAGGATGCAGTTTCATTCTAATTTGTGTTGAAATGAAGTTTCCAGGCATTTGTTGAAGACATTGTGTTTTCTCCAACATACAGTTTGGGCATCTGTGTCAAAGATTGGGTAGTTGTAGATTGTGTAGAGTTATATCTGAGTTCTCCATGCTGGAGATTGATTTTGCATGGAGTTGATTTTGTTCCATGCCGGTTTTATTACTGTGGCTCTATAGTATTATTTGAAATAAAATATGGTGATACTTCATATAACATTTAGTTTTTGTTCAAGGTTGCATTGATTTCTTTACTCTTTTGTGTTCTCATATAAACTTTGAGATTTTTTTCTATGATTGTTAAGAATTTTTTTGACTGTGAACAAATGCTATGAAGTATTTTTGTTGGTCTTGCATTGTATCTGTAGATTTATTTGGTATTGTGGCCATTTTCCAGCATTAATTCTTAAAATCGATGAGCATGGGATGATTTAGCATCTTTAGTGCCTTAAGTTTTCAGTGAAGTAGGTCATTCCCTGTGTTTAGTTTATTCTCAGGTATTGTATTTTGTTTTGTTTTGATGTGTATAGCTATTGTGAATATTTTTTGGTGTTGTTTTGGTACAGAGACCAAACCCAGCGCCTCAGGTATACTAGGTAAATGTTGTGCCATTCAAATATACCTGCAACAGTACAATAGTGATACTTTGTTTTATGCTTGTTTTTGGTTTTTGTTGAGGCATGAACTCACTTGATTCCCCAGGCTGACATTGAACTTATAGAAATTCTTCTCCCTTAGCTTCCTAAATGCTGAGATTATAGGTATGAGCCACCACTCCTAGTTCAATGGTGATATTTTTTTAATGAAGAAATGAGGTGGTTGTGGTTGAATATATGAAGAAAGGCATTAAAGACTTCCAGAGATTCTGGCTATATGTACTATATTGATATAATTGAGCATGGCTAAAAGAATATGACCTTAACAATATGAAAGAACCACCATATTTCCACTCAAAATTAGACTTAAGAGAATAAGGAAACACACATTGTATCTCAGAATTATAATGATTTTTCATGTTATTTACACTTGTAGTAACTTTGAGGTATATTGTATTACTAGTCAGGTTTATGTTTGTCTGCATATTAAACTATTTTACAGTCTATTTTGGTAAGAATAACCTTATTTATACTAAAACTTATTAGTTTAAGTTTTACATGTAGAACACAAAATAAAGCAAAGAATGAAAAAATTTTTCTCCAGAAACAGTTATGGAAAGAAAGAAAGTCAAGGAAAAAGTGAAAATATTAGACAAAGTTTTTACATAGAAAGTATATATTTAACTAGTCCACAGACAGTAGAGCCTAGAAACATATTATACATGTTACAAAAATATTCTTCCTTTGGAAAGAGAAATATATATGCTCTCATGCCTACAGCATGCCTGCATACCATGGAGGTCCCAAAAGAGCTAGAATATGGCTATTTTGGACTGTATAGTTTGACTGGGCCTTTGCTTTAGGCCTTCATTGTATCCTTGATTTTTTTTCACCCTATGAAAATTAGTAACAACAGTTTCTTTAAAACAACCATTTTTGTATGGTTTCATTATAGAGTCATCAAATATTTAATTACTGTCTAATGTCTAATGTACTTGTTATCTCCTGTGAAGAGCTGCCACATTGATTGTGTACATAGATAAGGTCACAAAACTGCATCTAAGATTCAACAGTTTGTGCCTTGAGACCTACTACTGTCTCTGTTGTTTCTTTCATTTAATGAAAAATTTTGCTTTGAAAGAAAACCACAGAAAAGAAGAAACACAAGCTGGCAAGTATCCCCCTCCTGATATATCTTTATAAGTTTAGAAATCTTGACCTTTGCCACAAAGCTTAGAGCCATTAAGAGCAGACATTTTATTTTTCTGAGTTTGGTCATTGAGGCTGATGGGCTAAGAGAAGCAGACAGGGTTCAACCAAATGTGCTGAAGGAGGATCTGTGTTGGTGGAGATGACAAAGGGATTTTTTTATGGCTCCGCTCTCTCCTTACACATCCAGGTATACCCTGTGTTTTCTTATCTTCTTTTCTCTACTTAGAAAAACACTGAAAAGGTTTCATATTTATATTGAGAAGTATGCTGGCTTTCTTACAGTTGTATCGACATAAAATTTATGTAACAAAGGTTACCAGTTTAAAATGCCCAATCAAATGTTTCTTCTATATATTCATGCAGTAGTTCAAACCTTTTTAAAATTGGTTTTAGAACATTTCCATTACCTCAGAGAAGAAACATTTTTCCTCATCAGATACCTCTTAACCCCAAGCTTCTCCGTGTCCTCCAGTCTTTGGCAATCATGAAGCTCCTTGCTCTCTCCATGTTTCTGCCTATTTTAAACAAACCAGGAAGGCAATGGTTCCTCCTCTCCCAGAATCTATCCCCAGCCATTAGTTTGTAGATTAAGAGTTCATGAGCCCCTATTCTATCCATGAATTATTGTTAACAGGGATAGTTTTATGCAGGCTCAGAGCAAGTAACTTTGGCTCCTGTGAGTACATGACTGCATCATGCCTATTGGGTGGCATTTTGTAGCCCTTCTCTTTACCCTTCAGATCTCACATAGTTTCCACCCTTTCTTCTACAATGTCCCCTGTACCTTAGAGGGAGGGGTGACATAAATGCCTTATTTGAGGCTAAGCCCTCAACTGTCACTTACTCTCAACATCTGGGGGCAGCTATGAGTCTCTGCATTCTCCTACATTCACTGCAAAGAGAGGATTCTCTTATTAATGTTGGGAGTATCCTTTGTCTATGGCTATAAACATAGATAAAATGAATTTTGATACTATCTCAATTTAATTAAACAACAGTAGTAAAATGCCCCCACTAACCCAATTGGGTCTGTGACCTCCTCAGGAGTATGACCAGGCTTAGAGGATCAGGCATGGGTTTCCTCCTGTGGAATAGGCCTCAAATCCAGTCAGAGGATGGTTGGTCTACCTCTCAAAGAATCCTGCATCTTTTGTACTAGTGGGCACATCTTACCTTGCACATTGTTTTTGATTTTCATAGGAGTCACAGCTAGGTAAGACCGTTAATGTCTTTTCTCTCCGAGCAGTCAGCTCCAGTACACTGAAAACTAGTTAACAGAAAGGAAGTTTCCAGCAGGTTTGCCGTATATCCTGAAACTGAGATGTGTGCTGGCTTCGTCAATAGGGTCTTATTCTCTAGTTCTGGGGAAAACCAGAGAGGACTGACGAGAGCCTGTGTTATTTTGGAGTCCTGTGCGGTCTCCTCGTCTAACAACTATTATAGAGCTATTCTCCACCTGGCAAAGGAATTTTTCCTTAGGAAAAATGTTCCTCTAGTAGCAGAATAATCTAGCCATGCAGGATATCTTTCTTCAATGTACTTTTAATTAGGCTACAATATATTAAGTTTTCACATGGCTTTTTCATAACTCTGTTTTGTTTCAACCTTCTTCCATTTCCCACTCATCTCTCCAATCCACCCACTCCCTCTCTGATCGCCCCCAGAATTCTTTCTCTCTATTTTACTTTTACCTATGATGTACCCTTCTTCCTCCCTTAAGATGACTCCTTCCTGCAATGTTGTAATTTCATGACTTCCACAGATACTCCAACTTAAATAGACAAAAACTAATGAATTGAAGCGAAAATCCCCATATGAGAAAGAATATGCATGTTTTGTTCTTCTGGGCCTGGATAAATTCACCCAGTATATTTTTTTTCTAATCTCATTCATTTACTACATATTTCATAATTTTATTTTTCTTTGCAGCTGAACAAAATTCCATTGTGTACATATATCTCATTTTCATTGTTTACTTGTCAGTTGACAGACATCTAGGCTGTTTATATTTCTTAGTTATGAATAGAGCAGCAACGAACATGAATGTGCAAGTATCCAGGTAGAGGAAGGCAAAGCTTTGGTAATATGCCACAGAGTGGTACACCTGGGTCATATGGTAGTTCTGTTTCTAGGTTTTCGAGAAACCACATCAATTTCTAAAGAGGCTACATTAACTTATGCTTGTATATTTTCTCTTGATTCTTACACTATTTCTAACTATATTGGCTTTTAATTATTAAATTAGAAACTTTATGCTTTGTTTTGGATGTTTGTCTTTTAAGGATGATACCTTAAAATTATACATTGTATTTTAACCGAGTGTTTGTATTGTTCTACTAAAGTTACATTTAAGATGCATCTGTTACTTTGCTGGATATGAGGGCATGGAGAATCTGAGTGGCCTTGGCTTCTCTGCTGAGCATGCAACCCAGACCCAGAAATTAATCATAAATGTTTCAGAAATTTACCATTTGATTTACTGCCCCCATGGTCTTCTGGAACAAGAAGAATTCACATGCAAAAGTTGTTATTTTCAGCTGTGATGTTTTACTTTACCTTATTTGGGTCAGGGACCTTTACTTTGAGTCTTGTCTTATACAAACAAGGCATGGGCAAGGAAAACAGGAGATACGCAATTACGATAGCAAAATAAGTATGTGTTGTTCAAATTGGCATACTCATTGCAGTCTGTAGGATGGGTCACTTGAGGAGAAAAAACATTGTTTTTTTAAGTATTTATATTGCATTTACTTGTTTATTTGTGTGTGTGCATAACATGTGTTTGCATGCTCATGTGAAAGTGCACCTGTGGGGGTCAGAGGACAATTTGAAAGATTCAGTTCTCTCCTTCCACCATGTGGGTCCTACAAATCCAACTCAGGTCTTCAGGCTTGGCAACAAACACTTCTTTCCCACTAAGCCATTTCCCCATCACAAAAACCTGTCTTGTTTATGCTTTTGGATACTCTGATGTACTGGAAAGGTTCCAATTAGAAAGTAGCTGATTATTTCCATGATATTTATGCCACTATTATACCAATGGGCCTATCTTGTCAGGTCTGTCATTTTTGTACCTATTAGAGGTTCACATCTGGGTAAATTGTTAATTTCTTTTTCCTTTGATAGTATGCATAGAATCTTCTAGAACTATGAAGTCTACCCAATAGGGATGAAGATTCCGTGTTGGTACCAGCTTGATTTCTCTATGTTCTATGACTCAAATATGTGGTATCATTAGTGCTAGGGTCATGCCCTCAAGTTCTAGAGGGTGACCAAGAGTAATAGCAATAGCTTGTAACATGGTGATGGTATATGGGACTCCAATGAACAAACACTTGAAAAGAAATACCCTATATATAGTACTGTCCTTTTTATTTGATATTGTATGGAGTCTAGGAGGTTCAGTGTTCCTCCATTGTAGGGTAACTCATAAAGTGATTTTATTTATGTACAAGTACATATTTTAAGAAGCTTCTACAGTAGTAGGTTTCCACATGGCATTTCCAAAAATCATTAGTGTTAGTTATCTTTCCTCATATTCATTTTTCTACCCTATCCCCCTTTTCCTCACGTATTGACCTTACATTTCATATTATTCCTCCTTTCCTCTTCATATCACTCATGTTCTATCACTTTTCCCTTGAAATCTCCACCCCATTGCCTATTAATCCTTTCCTGAGTTTTATTAGTACTCCAATTTAAACACATTCAAATCTAGCATCCACATATGAGAGAAGACAGTTTTTGCCACTTTACCTCATTCAGAATGACCTCCCACTCTGTCCCTTTACCTACAAATTTCAAATTTCCATTTCTTCCTTTTTTGTTGTTTTTCAAGACAGGGTTTCTATGTGTAACAGCCCTGACTGTCCTGAAACCCGATTTGTATTCCAGGCTGGCCATGAACACAAAGATCCACCTGCCTCTGACTCCTGAGTGCTGGGTATAAAGGTGTGCATCGCCATGCCCAGCACAAATTTCCACTTTTCACACCACATTTTCATTGTCAATTCATCAGTTGGTGAACATCTACGCTGTTTCAGTACCTGGATATTGTGAATAGAGGAGCAATGAACACTGACGAGCAAATACTTCTATAGTATGCCCAGGAGTGGTACAGCTGGACCATGCGGCAGATCTATTTCTAGGTTTTTAAGGAGTGAGCCCCAACCCTGATTTCCAAAGTGGTGGCACAAGTTTGAATTCCCATCAACAGTGAATAAAATTTCCTCTTTTCTGACACTCATGCCAGCATTTGTAGTCATTTGTTTTGTTGGTCTTACCTAGTTAGACACGGGTAAGATAAAATCTCAAAGTAGTTTTGATTTGCATTTCCACGATGGCTAAAGATATTTAGCATTCTTGAAACCTCTCATTCATTTGTATTCTTTTGAGAATATTTTGTTTAGTTCTATACCCATTATTTTGTCAGTATTTTTTGATGTTTATATTTTGAGGTCTTTGTATATTCTAAATACTAACTCTCTGTCAAATGAATAGACAGTAGATTTTCTCATATTCTGTAAGCTGCCTCTTCACTCAAATGTTGGTGTCCTTCACTTCACAGAATCTTTTAAGTTTCAAGAGTTCCCATTTGACTCTTGTAGATAGCTCTTAATGCCTGTGCTACTGGGTTCCATTTCAGAAATGCCTTTCTTGTGTCTGTAAGCTGAAATACATTACGTACTTTCTCCTCTAACAGATTCAAGGTATCAAGTCTCATGTAGGGGTCCTTGATCCATTTGGAGCTGTTTTGTTCACAGTGAAAGATAAAGATCTAGTTAATTATTCTACATGAAGTTATTGACATGAAATTATCAAGTGATTCTGGGATCACTTGCTGAAGATTCTTTTTTACTCCACTGTATATTTTTGGACTCTTGGTCAAACATCAGGAGGCTGTATAACCATGTGCTTATATCTGGGTCCTCAGCCCTATTCTGTTGATCAATGTGTTTGTTTTGTACCAGTACCATACTGTTTACATTGCTATGGCTCTGTAGTGTGACTTAAAATCAAGAGTGCTGATACCACTAACAGTGTTATTATTGTTCAGTATTGTTGTGGATATTCAGGATATTTTTTTATTCCCACATGAATTTTAAGATTTTTTTTCCAATTTTTGTGATTAATTGGATTGGAATTTTTATGGGAATTTTGTTGAACCTGTAGATTGCCATTAGTACAATGACCATTTACACAATATTGACCCTACCAATCCATGAGTATAGGAGTTCTTTACATTTTCTGGTATCATTTTAAATTTATTTTTTCAGTGTCTTAAAATTTTCATTGTATAAGTCTTTCACTTCCTTTGTGAAATTTATTCCAAGATATTTTTGAGGCTATTGTGAATGACATCATTTTATTTAATAATTTTTTGGTGTGTCTATTATTTGTTTTCTTTTTTTATTTATTTTTTAATTAAAAAGATCTTCCACTCCTTTTACATACCAACCTCAGATCCCCCTC
>LZPO01116963.1:139277-152154 GCA_001675575.1 Neotoma lepida
GGGGCTTCTCAGCCATGGGTCCATAGTTCATGCATCTCCACTAGTTTGGTTGGCCATCTCTGCACACCCTCCCATCATGATCTCTTAGACAGGGGGCCCTCTATGAGCAAGGGTCTATCATTTGTATATATGAAGGCCACTTATTTTTTATGTTAATTTTATATAATGACACTTTGCTGAATGTGTTTATTAGCTGTAGTAATTTTCTAATGGGGTCTCTAGCTTCTTTTATATATACAATTGGATCATGTATAAATAAGGATACTTTGACTTCATCCCTTCTTATTTATATTCCCTTTATTTCCTTCTCTTGTCTTATTACTTGAACAGAGACTTCAAGCACTATATTGAACACAAGAGGAAAGAATGGACATCCTTGCCTGGTTCCTGGTGATAGAGGAAATTCTTTGGGTTCTTCTCCATTTATCATTATAAAGGCCATGGGCTTGTTTATATTGCTATCATTATGTTGAAATGTATCCCCTATATCATGAAAAGGTGTTAATTTTGTCAAAGACCTTTCAGCGTCTAATGAGGTTTCTTTCATTGATGTGGTAGATTACCATTATGGATTTATGTATGTTGAGCTATTCCTGCATTTCTTGTTCATTGGTGATATTTTCCTATGATTCTTCAGCTTTGTTGAGCCCTTTGTCTGGTTTTGGTACCAAGGTAAAACTGGTTTGAAAACAGCATTTGGAAGTGTTCTTTCCTTTTTTAGTTTATAGAATAGTTTGAGGAGTATTGGCGGTAGTTATTCCTTAAAGCTCTGGTAGTATTCTGCACTTAATCCATCTGGTCCTGTCCATTTTTTTAGTTAATATGTTGTTTTGTCTCTAAGTTTGCGTACAATCTCTAGTCTGCATTGTTGTTGATCTCTAGCTTTATTCCATTGTGGCAACAAAAATGCAAAACGTTATTTCAGTTTTTGTGTATTTGTTGAGATTTGTTTCATCTCCTAATATGTAGAGAGTTTTGGAGGAAGTTCTACTAGTTGCTGAGAAGAATGTATTTCTTTAGTAGTAGAGTAGCATATCTGTAGATGTCTTTTAGAATAATTTGATTTATTTTGTCATTTTACTTCACTGTTCCTTTGTTTAGCTTTTGTCCAGATGATATATCTATTGGTGAGTGTTGGGTATTCCTCAGGGACCAGAATACCAAGTCAATTGCATCAAGTCATGTGTCTGAAATATGTGGTATCTTCGTCAATTGGGTGTTATATTCATGTTATGGGAGGCAATGGCAATGGCAATAGCTTATGTTGTTTTGAGAGGTTCTTGGACTCCCTTGACCCAGCTACTTGAACAGGGCTTTCCTATGCAAGGCACTGTGGGTTTTTCTTAGATAATTCCAGCTTCTTGGAAGGAACATCATCACCTCAAGTGATACAATTTCATTTTATCTATCTATCTATCTATCTATCTATCTATCTATCTATCGATTTACATCTATATCTATAATATGTATATATGTATTTGTGTTATTATAGATACAGATAGACAATTTTGTAAGTAAACAAGGGCAATGACAGTATTCTGTGTTGTCTTTGAGAACTGTTGGGCCTCCAAAACTAAAACCAGTAGGGAATTCCTATGCCTTATATGACACTTTTCATTGAATAATCCATAACTTCCAGGAGCAATATCATTCAGAGTAATTTCTTTTGAACTCTTCCTTTTTAAGTTGTGTTTTGAAATTAGCTTACTAAGTAATGGGTTTCTATGAGAATTTTTCATACAACCTTAGTTTTGGTTAAGCCACCCATGACCATCTCCTTTCCCTCATTCCTCCATACCTATCCCTGCTTAATCCTTTAACTCTCAGTATCCCCTCTTCTTTCTTTTCCACATGATCTACTATTTCTCAACTGTTTTTGAAAAGTCAGGTTGTGAGGTTGTCGCTTTCTATACAGCTGATTATACACCTCTGCTTTGTGTCTGCTTCCCTTTACCCCTTGATCTCCCTTGTTCTCCCACACTCAGCACTGCTTAAGCTTTTCCACGTCCCTGTATTCTTCCTCTGTACTTTTGATTCTACTGGAATTTTCTACTCTCTTCTCTCTTAACATGTTGAACCCCAAACTGTCATTTCTACTTTACTGGATTCCACTTATATTCCAAGTTAAATATACAAAACAGATCCACATATGAGAGAGAACCTTTGGCCTTGGTCTTTTGTGGTCTTGGTCACCTCATTAAGTATGATTGTTCTCCCACTTTTAGCCATTTAACCTGCAGATTTCATCATTTCACTATTCCTTATGGCCTAGTGATATTTCATAGTGTACATGTGCTACATTTTTCTTATTTGTTCATCTGTCACTGGATATAGAGCTTGAACCCTCTCCTGGATATTAAAAACAGAGCATTAATGAACATAGCTGTGTCTCTGTAGTATGATATATGGTCCATATAGGGTATATGCACAGAAGTACAGCTTGGTCATAGGGCAGTTTTATTTCAAATGTTTGAGAAATGCCCAGAATTATTTCAAAGTGGCTGCACTATCTTACACTCCCATTAAGAGTGTTTGAGGATTGTCCTTTCATCATGTCTGTGTAAGCATTCTTTGTTCTTTGTATTCCTGATGATACCCATCTGACCGAAGTGGGGTAGAATCTTAAAGTAAATGTAATTTGCATTTCCCTGATGACTAAAAATGTTGAATACTTATAAAGTCTTTCTTAGTCATTTGCATTTCTTCTTTTGAGAATTTCCTATTCAGTTTCATGGCCAATTTTTAAATTTGTTGATTATTCTCTTAAGGTTTAGGGTTTTTGTTTTTGTGTTTGTTTTTAGTTCTTTGTATAGTCTAGACATGAATCCTGTATCAGACAAGTAGCTGGCAAAGATTTTTCACCATTCTATGGGCTGCTTCTTTGCTTGCTTCACAAGGTCAACTTGCTTGTTGCTTTTGCTATACAGAAGCGTCACAGTTTTGTGGGATTCCATCTGTTGATGGTTGGTCTCATTTTTTTGTGCTACCAAACTCTTATTCAGAAAATCATTATGTGTGCTTTTAAGTTGAAATGTGTTCCTTACACTTTCCTCTCATAATTTCAGAGTTTTTGGTCCTATGTTTAAGTCCTTGACTACTTTCCATTTGAGTTTTGTGCAGAAGGAAAGATAAGGGTCTAATTATGTTATTTTGCATGTTAAAATCCAGTTTCCCCAGAACCATATGTTAAATGTTGTTTTTCTGTTTTGTTAGCTGTGACCATGTGCAAGGTATTATGCTTCTCTGGATCACCATTTCTTTATTGTTAACATATATAAAAACCCATTTTCTACAATTCTTGTGATTACAAAATGAAGTAATGAACATAAAAGTGTCTGACACATAATAAATGCACAATAATGTAATTACCATTTTTGTATTTGAAGATAGGAGCAAGTGGGCTTACAAAACTGTATTTATTGCACAGTTGTGTTCTACAGTGGTCCTGGAGTCTACAAACAAGTGTAGCCTGAGAAAATGAAAGGAATTGAGCATTTATTTCCTTCTCTATATAGGCCTCATGCTTCCTAATTACTAATAATCATTTTATCTTGATTATTACATTTAAAGGTTCTGTTGAAATCTTTTACAATTAAAGCAACCAGTTACATTTATTTACAAGTTTTGCCTTTAGAAAAATTTAAAACTCTTTTGTTTGCTATCTATTTATAAATGTCTTATGACATAGATGCATATTGAACATCTGTTCTATTTTTCAGATCCATCAACTTAAGCACAAAGATATTTACTGACTTGTCTGAATTCACATTCCTAATTCAGTGACTGAGTGTGAAATAGAGCAAAGACATTATCTGACAATGTAACTTTTTTTATTATATTATGTCAATCATTTCAAAAACATTCATAATTTATTATTATTATAGGTCAACATATATTACTCTTTTCTTTGTTACTCTTTATTTTTAGGATAAATGTGTATTTTTAATTTGTTTTTTAGTTTTGAGAATTTCATAGATGAGTACTATATTTACATTATTTAAACAGCTTCCACTTCCTTTCCTGCTCCTCCTATACCTCCCTACTCCCTCTCAAATTCAAAACTTCTTCCTTACTTTCCTCCATTCACGTTTGCATGTCAACTGGTGTTATTAAGTTGATCTTATTTAGGCAACCATATTTTTGAGATTTCATGTGTACAGCTTCCATTTTATGTCTAGAAGACACTGTCTTAAAGCAGGTATCCTGGTCCTCTGAATCTTACAGTATTTCTGCTCTCGCTTCTCCATGATGGTTCCTGAGACTTAGGCATAGAAGTTATATTATAGATGTGTCCTCTGGAGTTAGGCATTCTACAGTCATGTAGTTTCTTCATTTTGACCAAATGCCATTCAGCTAATGAATGAATAATGAGACTGTGGTCTGCATAAAGAAAAATAAAATCATGAAGTTTCAGGTAAATGAAACTGAATGAATGAATGAAAATATATTGTACTGAGTAAGGTAACCCAGACCCAGAAAGGAAAACATCACATTTATGTTCTCTCTTATTTGGGAACCCTGTCTCTAAATCTTTAGATTGAGGTCCATAACCTGAAGCAATCACTGACATCAGTAAGAAAAAAGGGACCATGTCAAGATGGAGCACAATGGGATCTCTAGAGAGGGTGATAGCAGGACTGCAATGAATGGGAAAATGGGGAAAATAGGAGGGAGGACTTTGAGGAGGGAGGAGGAATGGTACTCAGGAGGGAGAAAAGGAAAGGAGGGATAAATAACACTAGGCATGTTTGAGAAACTCATAGAGAAACATTATTTGATTTGTTTACTTAAAAATACAAGTATAATATTAATGTGTACACACACACATATATAAAATGACACAAAGGATGATAATGCCTCCCTCCACAAGAACCATAGATAGCTGTCAAAAACCCCAGCTCCATACATGGGAAAACTCCCTTATAATTGTTAGGGGGACCTAAGAGACTCTGAAAAACATAAAGGCAATGCTATTGCTTTTAGTTACATCCCAACTAACTTCAAGGTAAGACCCTGTTGATGAATACACCATATATACCTCATACAAAAGACTTAGAGGAAACCAGTGGGTACTGATCAGGAAATTTCGTACCTGAGGACTAGCTCTCAACATACCAGAAGTTGCTATTCTAGCTCCCAAAAGAGAATAGCAAAGGAAAATTCTACCCAGCTGTAAAGCCTATAAGCCATAACAATGGGCTCAGTAAGATAGCTCAGAGGCTGCAATAGTGGCGCTTTTGTCTTGTGGGTCATCAGCAGCTGTCTAATTGGACTTTTAAGGCCTGCTCAATAAGAGGGTATATATGCCCAGTATTTTAAACCTAGCCAACTATCCATATATGAAGAAGTCATAGATCCTAGAGAAGAATCTATTTCTGCTGTTTTCCTAAACAAGTTTTATTTCTAACTATATTCTAAATACTTATATTTTGCTTACTTCCTTATTTTTCATTACTACTGGTTTTTGAGATTATAATATAATAATTACCTACTTTCCTCCTTCTCTTTCCTTGCTTCAAACCCTTTCCCATGCCTCTCCTTGCTTTCTTTCAAATTCCTTTTTTTATCATTTAGTTTCTCAAGACAGGGTTTCTCTGTGTAACCACTGTGGCTGTCCTGGAACTCTTTTTGTAGAGCAGGCTGGCCTTGAACTCATGGAGATCCTCCTGCCTCTGCCTCCCAAGAGCCAGGATTATAGACGTGTGCCACCACTGCCTGGAGCTTTCTTTCAAATTCATGGCCTCTTCTTTTCATTAATTGTTGTTGCATACATATAAGTATATGCACATATTCTTAAATATGTAATATATCCTGCTCAGTCTAAGTAATGTTACTTGTTTGTGTTTTCAGGCCTGGCATTAGGAATGGATAACCAATTGATGTGGTATTCCCTAAGGGGGACTATTCTCTTGCTCTCAGCATTCCCTAATTGTCTGCAGTCCTTCTGTGGGTTGAGGTTCTCATGGTCTCCCCCACACATGTCCACTTTAGCATGCCATGCCTATTGTTGTCCTGGTGGCATACACCTTTGGTCCCAGAAATTAGGAGGCAGATACAGGTGGATCTCTATGTGTCTGAGGCCACCCTGGTCTACATAGTGAGCTCCAGGCCAGACAAGGATTATATAATGTGACAGTTAGGTGCTGTTACAGAAAGCCATGGCTTGTCAAATTGTAGAGAATCATGTTTTTAATTTACCAGTTTTCTTCTTATCTTGAAGCTATTTCTAATATTTTTCTTCATCTTCCAGTTTAGTTTTTGAGATAGGGTCTTGCTTAGTTGCCCAGTCTGGCCTCAAACTCATGATCCCCCTGCCTCAGTCTCCTAAGTGATAGAGACTACAGGCATGCAAGTCTGTATACAAGATTTTGTAGTCCTCTTACTGGTTTACTTTTGGCAACATTTTTCATTGCCCCATGCTTTTTAGTGTGTTTACCTCATTGTCATCAAATGTCATGATATTCTTTGTGGTCCTGGTGAGCAATTTTTATTTCAGAAGGATCCTGAATATTGAGGAACTAGAGAAAATTGAATAGACAGAAAACATTTTCCATGGCAGACGACATTTTATTGAAACTATTTCAAAAGCTACTTGCATTTATAAAAGCAGTAATTCAGAAGAATGCTATAAGAACAAATTATGCACTTTGGATTGGGTAAGTGATGTACGTATCTATAGAAAGTGTAGTGGAAATAAGCCTTGTTTATTTTCATAAATGTCAGACAAGTGGTCCTTAGAATACTAATTTCAGTAAAAATTGATACTGTTACAGGTTTCCAACATAATCATAAATTTGTGGTAGTATGTGGTGCTAGACACCTTGAGAGAAATTTGTGAGCTTCAGGTTTCTATGTAATTGTTAAAGCCTATTTTATCTACTACCTTATGCCCTTTCTCATATTTTTTTCTTTTTTAGTTTGCTTGAAAACACCACATAAGTTAGTTTTTTCCTTAGTGTACAAGGACAAACATTTAGATTGTTGTTAGGGATTATACTGGTTTAGTAAAGTAGTGATTGTATGATATCCTGCAATTACCACGACTTCACTAGTATGGAGTAACTTGCTAGACTTCCAGTACCAGCCATGATTTCCGTCTTGTTGAGTGGGTCTGTATTCCAATGAAAGAGCTGTTGATTACCACCAATGTATGTGTGCCACTACTGTACCCTTAGCATTATCCTGTCATGCTGGTCACTGATGTGGTTCATAGGCATTATAACTAGGTAGGACTGTTAGTTGCCACCATACTCTGGAACCTTGCATGACTCCTGGTCCTATGAAAGCTATTCCTCAGGAAGGAGGTTTTCAGGTCAGTTCCAGTTCAGGGGACTATGAGTTTTCTGTGAGACTGTGTCTCCTAGTAATATCAGAAGCTACATCCAGAAAGTCTCACTTACATGACTGCCCAAATTGAGCTGAACAAAGATGACACCAATACACATGCAAAACTGGACAGAGAAAAGCCCACGCAGCCTCAAACCCACACTAAGAATTATACGCAACTGAGGAAAGCTGGGAGTGAAAGACGTGCTCTTCCCCAGGGAAGAGCACACCCACTGATTTTCCAGTGACAAATGGTCAGCCCTGAAACAATACACACAAGTAACATTATACAGACTGAACAGGTTGTATCTGGGAGTATATGTATAATATATGCACACACACATGCATGCAATAATAATTAGTGAGAAAAGGAGACCATTAATTTGAAGAAGAGCAGGGAAGGAGTAAATGGTACTGTTTGGAGAGAAGAAAAGAAAGGAGGAAATAGAAATATACTATAATCTCAAAATAAAAGTAAAAGATCTGGGCTGTTTCCCTTTGTAAGAGGTGCCATAGTTTGTTAATTTATTTTTTATTCCTCTTACTCAGAGTTGGCTCATGACTGTATATCTTGTGTGTGTGTGTGTGTGTGTGTGTTTACTGTTCTTCAGTTACCATTCATTTTTAAAGCTATCACTCATTGTTTTTCACAGTGATTTATCAAAAATTTCTTCTCCAACTTCATATAAGTTGATTCATTTTAAGCAGATTGCTAGTTACTACTTTTTCCTTAAAGATATTCAAGGTAGAAGGATCTATGAGGAAAAGTGCCATGTTTCTTCCCAAACAAACACCAAAATAGGTCTTATTTTCATTTTTCCTGTATCATGTATATTGGGTAGAGGCACATATACAGTAATAATTATTGTGTTGTGTATAATGGTGTCTACATGTATTTTATCCTTTGTTAAAAGTATTTTGAGAGTAATAGTTTGTGGTTAGAATGATTAAACTCTAGTTTAAAACTTATTGGAGCTATCATCAAAATATTTAGGTATACTTATATGGGTAAGTGCTGATACTGTAATGATTAAATACTATAATATAGATAGTATAATATATATATATAATTATATACAGTATATATAATAAAATATACAATAATTAAATACTATAACATATTTTGGGTGAGAGATGGAGAATATTTCTTTCATTACTGATATATAATCTATATTTTTAATTTATATCTGTTGAAATTAAAGGTATCTTTTGCCATTTTTTTTAATCTTTAAATTGCTGCTTATAAGCTCTTTCTTCATATAGGTCTTCCTTGACCATTTTATTTGAAGTCAATTGTCTCATACTCACTAACAAAACACAGTGGTTGTTTCTGTCAAGTACTTACTCCATTTGTCATTAACAGATAATGTATCTTTTTATTATTCACCTCTCCCACTGGATTGTCTACTGTATATCCCCAGCACTATAAGAGTGTCATATACACAGAAGATACTTAGTAAATACTTGATCAGTGAATTTATTTTTAAAGAGTATTCATGTTTTAGACATTGAGAAGTTAAGCCAGAGATTCTCAGTTTTAGTTGCACATAGGAATCATTAAGGGAGCTGTAAAACAATGCCAAAGCATTTCTGTCAAATTGACAATGAAGATTATCATCACACTAATATGTAATGAATATTATATGCTAACTACTTTTACTACACATTTGACATATGATAATTAACATAAACAACATAAGCAATACTATTTTTCCGTGAGAATACTGAAGGCAAAGAAAAATTATTTATATAATGTTGTATAGGCCCTAAGTTGATTCTACAACGTGTAAGCTTTGTTTTTTGGCCCTAGATATACAATAGAATCACTTACAGTTTTTTAATGTGCATTCAAATATTTAGATCCATTGACTGTGAAGTATAGAATTTAAGATCACCAAAAAATACACTTCTAGATATGTCTATGAAAGTGTTTTCAGAAATGCTTTACTTATCATGGAAGAATTATGAATGTGGGTGTCATCCTCCCATGAACTAAGACCCTATGGCTGAACAAAGAAGAGAAAAGGAACTGAACACTAGC
Organism: Neotoma lepida; assembly: GCA_001675575.1. Taxonomy (NCBI): domain Eukaryota; kingdom Metazoa; phylum Chordata; class Mammalia; order Rodentia; family Cricetidae; genus Neotoma; species Neotoma lepida. Next base: position 148,645 of record LZPO01116963.1, read on the forward strand.
ACTTGTTTCTTGATGATTCCTGGATGCAGACACAATGTGACCATGTCCCTGCCTACATGCCTTCCTTGTCATGATGAAGCACATGCTCAGTCTGTGAACCAAAACAAACCACTCCTTAAGTTGCAATGAGAAAAGGAATTAGTACAATTAGTAGTAATCAAGCCAAATTAATCTGCTCCCTCTCCCCCCGCACCTCTAATGCCTCTGTTTTCCCTTTTTCTTTCCTATCCGCTCTTGTGATTGTGAGGTTAGTGTAGCTCAAGATGGTACCATTCATTTCATAAATGCATTCTCTGGCATTTAACATAGAAAATCAACAAAATTACACTTAAGTCTTCAGGTACTTCTTAGAGTTTAAGTTTTCAAGAGTCATCATTCATTATAAGAAACTTCAATTTAGAAAAAGTCATCACTGAATATTCATAAAATTTCAACTAAAAATACATTATATCCAAAAATAAAAAGTTATATACTCTTCAGTTCTTGTTTTCAGAATGTAGTTCACAGACATGAAACTGTCATCTTTGTAAGAACAGGATTGCTGCTATTGTTATTCACTTAAAAACACGTAACAACCGTACCAGTTATAATTGTTTGGGACCTCATACATACCAGCCACTGTGGTGGGTATTTTGTAGTAATCTTCACAATAAATCTTCAAGAAATGAAATCATACCCATTTAATAAGTGAGGAAAATTATGTCAGAGATAAGTGATTACATAGGCTGCATACAGCTAAGCCTAGACTAGGATAGGATGAAGATGAGAGGGAAAAACCAGACTATATCAGAAATGATGGACAGAATTTGATTTGGTACAAAATTTTTATAAAACTCTGGGAATGTAAAATGTGAAAGATACAGTTATCAAGTAATATAGTGAGTGAAAATGTCAGTACTTGGCGTTCCTTGAGGTTTAGATTACTAGACTTAGCACCTTCGCTACCTAAGATATTTTATTAAATTTGTTTCTTGACAATTTCATATATATTGCATTCTGATGACTGCCACCCTCTCCTGTCTTCCCTCCACACTTATTACCACCCCCTTCTCCCTACAGGTCATTTTTCCTCATTCATCTCTTTTGTGATGTTTTGTAACCATTGAGTTTCAACAGAATCATCAGTGTGACCATGAGTTTGAAACTATCCATTGGAGCCTTGTGGGATCATCACTGGCTACACAACTAAAGACAATTGCTGTTCCTCCCTTAGAATCCATCTGTAGCCCATATTTCTGCAGGGAGGAGTAGGAGCATATGGGTTCATGTGCAATCTATGTTTAACTATCAACAGGCCCAGTCTTGTGCAGGCAGCTGCTGCTGCCGTGAGAGCATGATTGCATCGGCTATGTCATACACAGAAGATTCCTCTTCACAGACCCTCTCCCTATGCTCTAGCTCTTACATTCTTTCCACCCTCTTGTTTACAATGTTTCTTCATCCTTATAGAAGGTACTACAAATATCTTATTTAGGGATGAGCACTTGAGCATCACTTATTCTCAGTAACTTGAACAAGATTATGTATCCCTCCATCTTCTACTATCCAATGCAAAGAGACATTACTTTGACTAAGTTAGACAGTAGCATTTATGTATGGATTTAAACATAAGAACTCAGAAGAAAACATGACATTGTTTCAGTTTTGCTAAATAATAGTAGTAATTTCCCCCTTCAGGCATAAGATATCTTCAGCCAGTCAGTTTTTTTGTTTTTATTTTTGTTTTTTATAACCTGGTTACAATACCAGGCATAAAATCCCCTCTTGTAGGATGGGCCTCAAAAACAAACAGAAACTAAACATATTGGTGGGTGTAAGGACCAATATTTAGATTGTTATTAGAGATTTTGCTGTTTTGAAGTTTCCAGTAATGAACACGGTTTCCTTCCTATTGAGCAAATCTTAAGGTCAATGGGAGTTATTGGTTACCGATAGGTATGTGTGCCTCTATTGCACCCTTAGGGTGAAGAAGGAGGACACTAATAGACATACAAAAGTGATCAGGGAAAAACTGATGATGCCTCAACCCTACACAAATAACTATAGAAAATTAAGGAATGCTGAGAGCAGGAGAAATAATCTTCTCCAGGGAAGAGCATACCAATTGGTTATTAAATATCAAGTAGTCATTCCTGAAAACATACATATAAGTGACATTATAAAACCGAGCATGTTATATTTAGGGTTGTATATACATATATGCATATAACAACAAGTAATGAAAAAAGTTGTCATAATTTGAAAGAGACCAAGGAGAGTATATGTGACTGTTTGGAAGGAGGAAAGGGAAGGCAGAAATGTTATAATTATATTACATTCTTTAAAAAAACTTAGACTACTGCAAATATATTTCTAAAATAAACTATATTTGATGAGTTAATTTGTTATGTGAACCTCATTTTTCTTTATGATAGTATTAAAATTGAGAAATTGACCCTGACTCCATTTTCCCAAGTAAGGCAGCATGCTCTTTACCATAGACAAAGACAGAAAACATGTAAGATAATTATCAGTGTTGGATAACAAGTAAATGATAGCTGTGGTGAAAATTCAGATCTTTCTCCTCATAATTCATTGATAATGCCATTGCTAGTTGACTGCTAAGAATGCCCAAACTGTATCCTTGTTATGGTACTAATAAAATTCCTGTATTTTATATTTTCAAAATTCAAAAAATAGCAAACAGAGAACATCAGATTGCCTTCATAAGTCTTACCATTAGTTCCCCAATATGTACATCTTGCTTGATCTTATTTTTTTTGAAAGCTACCTTTCATGAGAATGTATTTCCAACTTTGAGAATGATGTCAATGGCAAAATAGATTCAATTAAAATTTACTGTCTTTGAAATACTCTAGAATCACATCTATTTTTTTTTTGCAATGCTGTGGTAATAAATGCATGCACACATAAATATATAGCATGTATTCCTAATCTGGCTTTGATTTTTCTTGGCTGTGGTAATTTAGTAGACTCTGTGGAGTAAAGGTCCAACGTACTACCAATCTAAAGACTGAATTTTTTTATCTTTGTTTCTGCTCCTTTTGGCTGATGACCAAAGTAGCACCACATAGATCTCTTTTGTTGAACCATTATCTCTTCATCACACTGATAGGGAGACCTGGCACCTCCAGAGCCCTGGCATAGGAGGATGTTGGTTATCAGGAAAGATCAGGTTATATTTTCACCATAGATAGAGGGTACTTGATACATATCAGCTTTGGAAGAGTAAATTGTGTGGACTCAATCCTAAGTATACAGAATGACATTTGACCTAAACTGTTTCAGTCATTGTTCATGCCTATATAGTCCTCAAGGGGAGTGAGGTCTTAAGCCTTTGCATCTATTTTTGTGCCTCTTATACAAAGCTGAAAGTGTTATTTCTCACATCAACTTATTTTAAAACCTTCTAGGGAATCATAGACCTGAACCTTGCAATCCTCTTGTCTTAGCCTTTTAAAAACTGTGATTACAATCCATACCACTACATATGGCTTTAAAACAATTCTT
>LZPO01116963.1:152254-164100 GCA_001675575.1 Neotoma lepida
TCACAGAGATCCGCCTGCCTCTGCCTCCCGAGTGCTGGGATTAAAGGCGTGCGCCACCACTGCCTGGCTAACAATTCTTATTCTCAGAAATTATGCTTCATTTGCTGTTGCATAAAGGTCAGGAATTTGTATATTCAAAATACAGTAAAGTAACTTGGCTTGGTGGTACATGCATTTGGGAGGCTGGAGCAGGAGAATCATTAAGTTTGAGACCCTTCTGCACAATACAGTAAAACCTTGAAATTTTCCTCCTTCCACTTAAACATGTCTTTTTGTAGCCATTTCTAGGACAGACTATTCCACAGCAGACTTCTTGGTATTCTTACTTGTTCAATTCCTTCTGTACTCTCTTCTGTGATTTTCCTTGAACCACAGATGCAGGAGCTGTGATATAGATGCATCCACTGAGGCTTGGCTCCCCATTATCTTTTGATTTCTCCATTGTGTCCAGTTGAGGTTTTCTATGATGGTCTCAATTTGCTGTAAAGAGTGGCTTCTTTCATGAGAGGTGATAGCTACAAATATCTATAGGTATAAGGATAAGATTCTGAATGTAGAAAAGATTTATGCTGGCCTAACAAAGTGGCAGTAGTAGATTCTTTTCTAAGATCCATGACTTCATTAGTCTTGGGAAACTGGCTAGGTTTCTAGTAATAGGCAAGATTTCCCTTCTGATGAGTGAGCTTAAGTTCAATTAGACAGCTGTTGGTTACCGCCAATATGAGTGCAACTTACTGCACTTTTTGATATTTTGCCATAATGGCCATTATTGTAGTTCCTAGGTATTTCAGTTGGATAGGACAATTTAATTGTTTGCTCCCTTGGCAGCTTGAAATTTGTATTTTATGGTACCCTGCAAGCTAGACTACAAGAAGGAGGTTTGCATGTTAGATTCAGCATGAGTCGTTGTGTGTCCTAAGTATGCAACATCTCCATTAAGGGGACCACCCCTCACTCCCTCATTCAACCTCTGAAAGACAAACAAGGGCTGCAGCAATAGACTATATTATTGAGGAAGTCACTTGGACTACGCTGACCAACCATTTAAAGGAGGTTTCTCATGGTGTTTTTGTTAATTAATAATTCTTGTGGGGAGCACTGTCAACACATGTGGCATAACTTCCTTTAATATATGTATATAGTGTATGTGTATAATTCTAGGTAAATATAAAATAATACAATTCATCAATGCTTTATCAAACAACCTTGGTGATATTTGTCCCTTGTCTCTCCTCCTTGTCATTGACCTCCTTCCTCCCCAGTTGGAGGCCCCTTTATTTTTTCATTTATTTTCCACTTCATATCACCTGCATCCTGTGATTCCCCTCTGAAGCCTCCCTCACCTCCAACCATGGTCCCTTTATTAATCCATATTGCATACACATATAAGGGTTTGAAACTAGAAACTACAGATGAGAGAGAATGTCCAGCATTTGTCTTTCTGGGTCTGGGGTACCTCACTCAGCATAGTATATTTTCTATGTCCATCTTTTCCAAAGGAACCATATTATGTTTCATTTAATTGTGATTTATGCCAAACTTCCACACTCCTTTGGTGATATTCATTTATAAATTTGTGATTTCTAATTCTATTGCAAAAGTTCAAGTGTTAGAGAAAGGAAATGGTATTAGTTATAAGAATTCTTTGTTATTTATTTTGTCATATTGTCATGGGTCTGCAAGACTATGTGACAGCTTGGTGTTTTGCTTCTTTATGAATGATAATGTATTTGTGCTGAGAGAATGATATGGAGGTAGGTGTCCATTATGAAATCAGAAGCTGTTTTGAATCTTGGTTGATTGTGGTGACTCTGACAATTCCACTGATTCTCCTTTAGATAGACATATACTTAAGTTTAGGCCTTTTTGTATTATGTACCAATATGACACACAGCAGATATATTGAACAACCAAGAGAAAAAAAATCAAGGGTTCAAATAATGTGCCAAAAAGACTGTGGAAGAGTGTATTGTTTAGTAACTGCAGCCTTTATTTGGCAGATAAAACTTAGGAAGACATATATGACATCCAAATTTGGAGGCATCTAGACAATCTAGGGAAAGTTTTTCTATGATTAGTTTTGTCTTAATTTCTGTAAAATCCCATAGAACACTTCTAGTTTATGCCTACTTGTACTGCAAATATAAGTCACAGGGCTACTTTGGCTCCAAGATAAAGAAGAAATGAATTAACAGATGAAATAGAAATGGAAGACAGGACAATTCTCTCCTTTATTCCATGTATATTTTCTGTCTGTTGATTAGTTCTCTACAGCATGTAAATACTCACTGGGGATAATAGAGAGGAATACATAGTGTGTGTACCCGCTGTTTATTCAGGCACTTTCTCCAGTCAAAAGCTCCTCTACTCTACCATATTCTACATTAAATGACCCATGGGAAACTGCTAATGGATAAGGTAGATTAAAGTAGGGAGTTGAATTTCAAGGCAAATAGTATAAAAGAAGATCCAGAGGCAAGACCAGCCACAATTTTCAAGGAGGAAAGTGAATTGGGTAGGTCCCGAGAAGGTCTTCAGCACATATGTCTTGAAGATAAGGTCAAAGAAGTTTCAATTTTGATACAGAAGGAACTCTTAAATGTATTGACTCTATTGAAAGAGCACATAACTTGAATACAGATGTATTTGCACTTGACTCTATCTTTGCTAGCTATGAGAACTTGTGTAAGCATTGGTTCTAAGTGTGATAGTTTGTGGAGCCATGTGCTGAGGAAATACTGGGATGCAAAAAATTAACATCATTGCTTGACTGTTACCTAATGGTGCACCTTCATAATCTAGGAAAGCCATGGATAACATTTTCCCAATTATGAAGTTCTCAGAATAGAGATTTAGGGAAATGTATCACACTAAAAAGCATAGCCCTAATTTTATCACATTATCTTTCAACTCTTCCAGACTTTTAAGTTTGGAATTCTGTCCCATCAAACTCTTTTGGGGGTAGTGAAGGTCCTATTCCTTTTTTTTTTACTGTTGAGAGTCAGACTGAAGAGCAGTTCTCTGCAATTCCAGTTCTCCCTGCAAAGTTCATTCAAAGGAGCTTTACTGTACTCACTTCAGGTGAATTATTTACTACATAAAATATGTAAGAGTTGGGGCTGGGGAAATAGTTCAGTAGATAAAATGCTTGCTGCGCAAATATGAGGACCTAAGTTCAAATCTTCAGACTCCATATAAAGCTGAGTGGTAGCCTGTGCCCGTAATCTCAGTACTCCTATGTAGTTGAGTGAAATGGTTGGCAGACACAGGAGAAAGAAACCTACGAAACAGCTAGCCGTATATGTGCAGTGCTCCACATCAAAGAGACCCAGTGTTAATCCAGGTAGAAGGTGCAGATTAACATAATCTAATTTCCACAAGCACCCAATGGCCTGCATGAACCTATTCTTAGACACACGAATTCACACAATCATCCATGTATAGACATCATAACACACACATACACATACAACATAGACACAACATAAAAATGATTTGATGGAAAATAAATATATCATGAGCCTCAGAATTGTTTTTGTCATTTAATATTAGCCTGATTATCTACAACAGTAAGCTATATGGATTGAATTTCTGATAAATATAACAATGAAATGGGTTGTGGTGTGATATATTTGTTATTTCGTTTCTTTTACAGCTGTTATAAACAATATTAGCTCTGTCAATTACTTGATAGTCTATGCTAAACCATAATGTAACTAATGTTATTCGAACGACTAGCCAATCAATGGCTTGTCCATTTAAGGAGTATCCCTACAGTGAGAAGTCTGAAGGTACCATTTATAGTTAATCCAGCTCTTTGAATTATGCCTGAAACAACTCATTCTCTTTTTGCTGTACAATCATAGCCTAGTTCTGCTATCAGTAGGGAACTTTAAAAATCAATCACCAGGATCTGTTTCAAGTCTTTGAAAGATGGGAGGAGGGAGAGTTGAGAATGGAACAAGTCATCTCATTAGCAGTGATTAACCTTCAGCTCAGCCAGTGGGCTATGTTGTACCCAAAGTACATAAATTACTAAATATACGGTTTTAAATCTGTAAGTCTGCACCAACACTTGCCTTCTGCAAAAACATAGCAATTTTTAGTATCTATGCATTTCTCCATCTCCAGATTCTTCTTTCCTTTGCATACTTCTTGAGGCATTATAGAGGTACACAGTTTTTTTAATATTGAGTTCAGAGCAAGAGCGGTCCCTAACACAGTTAAAGCCTATGCTAGACCTACTTGTTACAGCATTGATGCCAGCTATATTACTATATTACTTCTTTTTAAAGACAGATTTAAGATGATACTTCTTGAGGCAAGGGTGTGAGATGGGTAAAGAGATGGCTCAATGGTCAAAAGAGCTTGCTGCTCTTGCAGAGGACTCAAGTTCAGTTCCCAGAACCATATTAGGTGGCTCACAACTGCCTGTAACTCCAGAACCAGGGGATCCAATATCCTTTTTCTGGTCCCACAAGCACCTGTATGTATATGGTACACATATAAAGTAGGAGACACATACACATGCACATTAAATAAATAAATAAATAAATAAATAAATAAATAAATAGATTCTATTTTTCTACTTTTTGTCATGTCAAAAAAGGATTCACCACTGTCAATTTCATCATATTTTTGATTTCTTTGGCTTTCCTGAAAATTCAAATATTTCCTTTTTTCTTGGGCTTCTGTAACTTGCAAGATCTTTCTTTGATACTCAAAACAGATATTTTTTGTTTGTTTTTTTTGTTTTTTGTTTTTTGTTCTTTTTTTGGTTTTTCGAGACAGGGTTTCTCTGTGTAGCTTTGCGCCTTTTCTGGAACTCACTCTGTAGTCCAGGCTGGCCTCGAACTCACAGAGATCCACCTGCCTCTGCCTCCCGAGTGCTGGGATTAAAGGCATGCGCCACCACCCCCAGCAAAACAGGCACTTTTATTTTTAAAATGAGAGAATTAACTCAGTTGTGTGAAGTTGGTACTAGAGCCGGGAATTAGGAGCAGTAGGAATTGAAGCAAAGTCTTCCCAGGTCCCAGTCCACTGCTTTCCCTACTAAGAAACAGTAGGTCAACAATTAGGCAGTGCAGAGCACTTTCCATATGTGATATCGGTCTAAACATGAACAAGCTCCCCGGAAGACAGGCATGATTTATGCTACATAAGTATTCTGTAATGTTCCTTTCATTTCTTCAGTTATTCATATGCTTTCCAGGGGAAGGCAAGCTATGGCAAGTTCAAATAAACAGCCATAAAGTTTGAGTGCTTGCTTCCAAAGCTGGTCTGACTGCTTTAAAATATTCATTTTGTAATAGAAGATTGTTCTTACATAGATTTTATTCATTAGTACATTAATATAGATGGATACTTTTGCTGAAAATATTTGAGAGTCTGGAATACTCTCTGGCTTAAACACACTCTTTGAATCAGAAAGACACCACCACATTGTACATATTAGAGAATTCTCCTGGAATATTTGTTGAACAGTCACTTGATATAATGAGAGGGAAAGAATTATCTTTGAAATTGGTTAGACTTGGGGTTATGGTCACCTAGAGTATGATCCCAGGAAAATGATTTAACTGCTCTGAACTTTCATGTTCTTATCCTTTAAGGTGGAATTTTGAAATGCCACCTTGTATGATTGTCAAAAGAATGGAGATGAGATCTAGCATAAGCAAATAGGGGACGCTTGGCTCATATCCCTCCTCTCTCTGGTCCCACCTCAGGTTGTGCCCCCCAGCCAGTGTTTGAAGTCTTTTTACTGCTTGGTCCTTTCTGAGATGCACAGATCCTGTAAGGACTGATTAGTTTTCATTCTTCCAAGGCTCTGTGTGTTCTGCCCCACCTTCCCAGTTATGGGGGCTTCCAAAGTGGACAGGTACAGGATGTCAGGATGTTCTGTGGTACACCAGAGGCTGGTACTCAATCTCCTGGCCAGCAGGCTCAGTTGCTCTTTGCACACATTCCATATGAAGGCACACTCCAGCTCTTGGTGCCCATGTATGTGTTACCACTTCTTGTACCCAAATCCATGTCAGGTTTGAAAAGACTAAGCTCAGACTTGCCCTGGGAGAGATTTCCCAAGTTCTCCTTTCTCCCACACTATTTGATTAAAAGAACATGCTTTAAATTTGTTCAACTATCTAGATACTAGAAGTAAGGTAATCAGTAGTGTCTTCTGGTCTCAAGGAATCCCAAAGCACTTTGCAAGGCAGTGTGACTAGTGCTGAGGCCACAAAGGCCGGTAAGCAGCCGCAACCCAGCACTTCACAATTAGTCATGCTCAGCCTGAGATAATCAAGCCTGTTTTTATTGGAAGAGCAGAAGAGGGAGGGAATTGTCAGTTGGCATTTTCCCCACATACCCTTTCTGATAGCGTCCTTGGCTCTTCAAATTTCACTTAAATAACCAGCTCAGGAAAATTTTCCACTACCATAAAGTAAAATGTGGTGGTGCCAAGCTGATGACAGGGTGATGTCCCTGAACGTTGAGTAAATGGGAGTGACCTCACGATTGGCTTTTATTCCCCACCTCCTTTTGTACCTTAGGTTCTTTCTCCAGCTTGCTTCTTTCCCCTTCCCTGTCTCCAGTGTGTTGTCAGGTAGAGGTCAGCAAAGGCATGGAGAGTGTAATTTTAGGATGATCCTTATGTTTTCTACATTTATCATCTCTAATCATCACACCATTAATTTTATATTAAAGAGAAATTTGGAAATAAAAATACAATAGCAGCTAGGCTTCTTTCCCACTAATAACACTCACTATGCTTGTAACTTCATGTTCAAACTTGTCTTTCTGGTTTTACTTAGATCATAAAGGCCAGGGCCATCACTGCATTGCTCACTTTCTTTTGTCAGGGCCATATACCAAATCCAACAAAATGTTTGCTGACTATAAACTAAGATCTATTTAAGAACTCCACTGCCAGTATCTTATCATCTACCTTGCTCTTAAGTAGCTGACCCAATCTAACCACCTTGTCTTTATTTCTACATTTTTCCAGAGCAAACTTCAGCCCAAGGGCCTTGTGAAAATTATGTATGCTCAAATGGAACCAACTGCTTTTTTCCAGTCGTTCTAAATGGTATAAATTTGGGACTGGACTTACATTGACCTTTTTTTTTTGCCTGTGCAGTTCTCTTTCTTGTGGTATTGACTACTATGTCCCCTATGAGAAAGTTTGTTATTGATACACATTTTAGAGGCACATTCAACCTGAGTAGACCTGAATAGATTGAGTTTTCCTTGTCTGCTTTCCAGAAATCACTGCCTGTTTCCACAAAAAATAAAATGATAGGAGTTTTCTCAAGAACAAGTCCTAAAATCAGAGACAGCAGATGTGGTTTTTGGTGCAGGTGGGCAGGATACAGCCAGTCAGTTTCCCTGTACTTTCCTAGCTTATTTACATAGCTGAGGGGTAGCACTGAGATTGGGGACAGAGCTGTACCATCAAGCATTCTTCCTGGTTCTTACTTCTTACTGGATGAATATTTGATATTTTACTAAAGAAGCTTATGACACTTGAAGGAACTTTTTTCTTTACTCTAAAATTGATTTTTTTGTTTTCTATTAGCTACAGAGTTAAACATATATTTCTTTTATGTTTTATTTCCTCCATCTTTCTAGATGTTTCATGATTTGAGAGAGCCCTATTGTTCCAACCCTGACCAGTTAAAGAGCAGGGAATTTGGTTTAGGCCATAAAATTGTAAGAATGGGACTAGAGAGACAACTCAGCAGTTAAAAACCCTTTGTGCTTTTGTAGAGGACCTGGCTTCAGTTTCCAGGAAGCTTACAATTGTCTGAAACTCCAGTTCCAGTGGATCTGACATCCTCTGCTGACCTCTGCAAGCACTGTAGTGTATATGGTACAGTTACATACATTCAGGCACACATACACACACATTAAATGAGCTAATTAATTAATTCATTAATCTTCAAAAACTATGAGAACTTGTGAACTAAGTTGAGATGGGGTGGTAAAATTCCTTTTCCTTTTAGAATGAAGATGAAGAAGGTCTTAGACTGGAAGCTGTAAGTTTATACATGTATCACTAGGAAAGACTAGGCACCTGTGGTAACAGCAATTCTTCAAGCTCTCTTATCGAAATATTTGGAGTCAAGGCCTGGGTGCAATATTTAATGATATCAAGACATGTGACTTTACCTCTTTAAACTTCAGGTTTCTTTATCTATAAGCTGGAAATAATGACAATAATTACCACCTCACAGAGATTGGTACTTATCTCATTAGGGAGAGAATTAACTTAGGAAAGTGGTGTGGGAGCATTTTGCAAATGGTAAAATATGAAATTAAAGCTACTTTCTTTTTCCTTTCAGTGTGCTCTCATCACTTGTATTTTCTGCTTTTTGAATGCATGAATAGTTAAGATGTGACTCTGAACAGAGATGGACAGAACGACTGCTTAAGATCTCTTCAGTTTAAAAGTTTGTAAACTATGCTTCCCTCCCATGTAGACTATCCCAAGTTAAAAAAAAAAACCATCTTGTTAGACAGAGCAGAAATCTGGAAATCATCAATTTTGATAATGTCTCTTAAAGTGTAATGTGAGACCATGCTCCTCCATTAAGGGCTGGTGTCTGCCTATTGTTCAAATAAATAGTAAAATGCAAATGACAGGAAATTGGCTGAGTTCTGAATCCTATTTTTACTTGGAGAAACAATAAACTGGCAATGGTCACCATGACCTTTGCTTTTCTGTTTCTGTAACTTCACACTTGTCTGGGGATTTTCCTCCTACTTTTTGCACTTTGTATTGAAGGTTCTTCCAGGTATAAGATATTGGGTGTTCTTCCAGGTATAAGATTAATCTTTAAACCAGCTCAGTGTAGGTACATGAGTTGTGGACCTAAAAAAATTATCCTAAGAAAGAAAATATCATAACTATGGGCAAGAAATATGAATGCTACCAAACACAGAATTTGGTGGCCAGAGATCTAGCCTAGAAAAAAAAATACCTTGTCAGTTTACTATAGAAGATCTTTATACGTACAGGATGAATTTGTGGAATTTTTTTTCAGTTAACTGGATGGAAGAGAATATGAATGTTGTCTGAATACAAGTCTTTTGTGCAGCTGGGGGGAAAACATGTAGGTGAAAGAAAACATAGAGAAAATCATTTTTTAAAATGAGCAGGATATCACATGTTAAACCAATTAAAAACTGAAGATTTTTGGCTTCCGAATATATTTCTGATGAATATGTTTACATTAATTTTTAAGGTTTTTATGTTTAGAATTTCATACAAAAATCCTGTATTCACATTGTTTCTACCATACCTTCTTTCCCTCCAAATCTTCCTGAATCTCTGCTCACACTCCCTCTCAAATTCATGACCTCTTTTTCTTTAAATATTGTTATATGCGACTTGGTTTCCTTATCCCTCCCAAAGTAAATGAAAACTTCATTAAGTTAGGCTTGGCTGAGTAGCTTGTGCTCATTTTGAGTATTGTATCCCTTCTCCCACTCTAGTGAAGTTGAATGGGACTCTTCAAGAAAATAGGTTCTCAACACACAATTCTATTAAGTGAAAGTAACCAAGCCAAAACAGATCTTAGAATTAAACAATCATACTTTCTCCAATGGCATGGAAGGAAAACTCCTAGGGAAGAGCCATAAGTTGAATACCCTAGGTTTGAAAAGTTGTGTTATAAGAATGCCATTCCTCAGTTTCCCCCTGAGTTGATATGGCCTCCTTTGTGCTTACTGCTGACACTATGTGTGAAATATTTTCTTCCATTAAATAGCAAAACATATTATCCTGTGAATGACCAAGGAATAAAAGATTCTTAGTACAGAAGCTATATAGAAGAAAATCTTAGTTTGTGTAGTTTATTAACATAAAATATGATTCTTTTTACAAAGATAGGGGATGTATAAAGAGGTATAAACAAGATAGTAACTATATGCTTACTTTAAAATACACTACATCCAATTATGAAACTAAAATGATATATTCAAAAGGACATCCTGCTTGTATAGAGCCCTCATGGACTCCTTATTCTCACAGGTGACTGCCATAGGCTTATTAATAAGAATCACGTGGTTGGAATATTCACTGAAATCAGTCACATTATGTTAATGTGTATGATTACACATTATGTTAATGTGTATGTAATTTGAAGATCTGGGTTCACCCACTGTGGCCTCTACTTTACGGGGAGTTGGCAGAGACTTGGGGTAACCAATAGAGAAGGATGTAAGCACCACAGAGATTTCACCTTCTAAGTAAGTATAATATAGGACCATGTAGATTTATACAAAGGACTGCCACATTTTCATTTTTTAAAAGAATTTTTGGATGAAATCCTTTTTAGAAGGAAATCCTTTGACTGTTCTTAAATGTGGTTTTACATATATATCACTTACAGTCCAGGAGCCTTCCACTACACAATGAACACTCACTTTTCCAGATTCTAGAAGAATTTGGGATTCTCTTCAAACAATTGTCACATCTGAGAGCTTGGAAAAGGAAGTTATTGTATTTCACATCATGTTCCTTGTTGATTTCTGTACTCATTTTTAACAATATTCTTAGGGGAAATATTTTTATTTACTGTACTAGGTGTTACAGCAAGACTGAAGATTAAATTATGCCAGTATCGATTACTTACAATTACTTTCAGATATAGTATCAAGTACTTATAAAGACTGTTATGGTATTTTTTTATCACAACAGAGCCTTGAGAGAATCCTAAAGAGAATATTGAAATTGCTACCTCTCCAAACTGTATTAATGAATGACTGAGTCATTGATAGTAACTGATTTGTGGCGTCTCTTGTTTGGATAGCATAACAGAATGGATAAATTGTAGAAGACCAAAACTGAAAGTCCAAGGAAACTAGACTCTGGTGTTTCTTCCCTTAAAAAAAATAGTAAAATGATGCCAATAAAAAAAAAATGTAACTAACGGCAAAGACTGCTAACTCTTCTTCTTTCATAATGCTCTTCTGACCCTATCTGCTTGAGTACATTCCCACACAACAGATGTAGGAACCAGAGCTACACTGTTTCACCATTGTTAACAATGTTTACTTCTTACTTTAGCTTATAAAAGGCCAAGGGCAATAACTTAGCCTCTTTCTCATGTGAACTCTTTTCACAATTTTTTACCTTTTCATTGAAGCACAGATAATCTTTCATTTTCTGGACATTTTCCCCAACTTAAATTTCTGAATTTCTTAGCCTGTTTTGAAGTGTTTGTTTTTTTAATTGAAGATAGATTTTTTATACAATATATTCTGATTATGGTTTCCTCTCCCCCAACTTTTCCCAGATCTTCCCACTCATGCAAATCCACATGCTTTCTTTCAAGTTATTTAATAATCTATGTAAAAGACCCAAAGTATTTTGCCAGATGGATAACAGAATTGTAAAATCTTTCAAAAATATTGAAAAAAATTAGGATTTCTTCTTAGTTATAAAAATTTTTCTTCAAACATGGAACTAATAATGTCTTTATAATGTTGACTGTATCCTTGCAACTCACAGATGTATACATGATTTTATTTTTAGAAAACACATAATAAATTAAAGGCAATGGATAAGTAATTTCTTTGGAGTAATTTTCCAAAAAGCAGTGGTTTCTGTCTATTAACCCCTGACCTTTAATCAGAGAGTTAACTAACAATAATTTGATGATTTCAGACCTTTTATAGACTTTAGTGGGATAATCATTTTCAGTGTAATGGAGGAGTTATGGATATTTTGCACTGCTTTTGTGTGATAAAACATAGCCTTTCTCCAAGAAATCAAGTCTTGCCGGGCGGTAGTGGCACATGCCATTAATCCCAGCACTCGGGAGGCAGAGGCAGGCGGATCTCTG
>LZPO01116963.1:164455-175230 GCA_001675575.1 Neotoma lepida
TCCTCTCTCTCCCATGGCGTCCTGTTTGTATTGGCTAACTCCTCCTCCTGGATGTGAGGCCTGCCCTTGAGTTTAATATACCAGATTCTTAGTTAGGCTTCTTTTGCTATGATAAACTTGAGTAGGAAAAGCTTTATTTTAGCTTACAGCATCATTGAAAGAAGTTAGGGTGAAAACTCAAAGCATTAACTTGTAGGCAGGAACTGAACAGAAACCGTAGAGAAACACTGTTTACTAACTTGCTCCTCCTGGCTTGTTCAGTTCGTTTTCTTATGCAGCCCAGGACTGCCTTAACAACAGCTGCACCACCCACATTGGGCTGGACCTCCCATATCAATTATTAATTATGAAAATGCCCCACAGTCTTTTACAGGCCAATCTTAGAAGGTATTTTCTCAACTGAGGTTCCCTCTTCCCAGATGACTCTAGCTTGTGTCAAGTTGACAAAAAATAAACTAGGACACCAGGTGTCACTCCATTGGAGAAAACTGACTTTCCCTCTCCCAGCAGCAATCAAATGTCAATAGCACCTCACCTAGGGGTGGGACTTCAAGCCCACTTTCCCTCCCCCATGCTGAGATTTTTGTCCAGCTTGAGCTCGTGCAGATCTTTTGTATCTTGTCACAGTTGTTGTGATTTCATATGTGCATTTGCCCTGTTATGCCCAGAAAACAGTATTTCCTTGAAGTCATCATTCAACACCCCTAGCCCTTACAATTTCTCTATGCCCTCTTCTGAATAGATCCCTGGGCCTTGAGGGAAGAGGGATGATATTCACATACAGTTTAGGACTGAACACACCACAGTCTCTCACTCTCTGAATGTCATAAAGTTGTGGGTCTCTGTGTTAATTCCCATCTACTGCAAGAAGAAGCTTCTCTGATGAGGGTTGAGTGATGCAGCGATCTATGGATATTGTAATATGTCACTGGAAGTTGTTTTATTCCTATGTCCATTTAGCAGGATGATAATAGTCAAATTTTTCCTAGGCACATCATCAATCAAGCCACAGATTCTTGGCCTCATTGAAGGTGTCAGGCACAAGTTCTATCTCATGAAGCAGGCCTTAAACTCAATCAACATGTACTTGTGGGTATTCATATAACATTGATGCCATTATTGTACCAGTTAACATGTTTTTTCAGGCAGGTTATTAATGTTTTCACTAGGCAAGCACCTGTACATTAATATTAAAAACCAAGATCAAATGCTTATAATAGTGGTTGTCTTCACAAATGATTGCAACATATACTTAATAACAGTTAATAAGCAGAGGCCATTAATTCGAAAGAGCAAGTGAAGGGTGCATGGGAAAAACTGGAGGGAGAAAGGGGAACAGGGAAATGATGATGCAATTATATTTTAATTTGTAAGAATAACTTAGAAAAACTGCAAAAATAAAAAATAATAAAATAAAAATAAAAGCACAATACCCAACAAAATAAACACATACATTTTCATTCTAGCATGACAAACTAAAAGTGTTGTCATATGAGACTAACTCAATGTTCAGCCTCTTCTTATCTATTGTCAATTAAATGAGTATTTCTCGCTTTTTCAATTTTTACAAAGTTTTTAAGTATAACATGCAATGGATTCTAAACAATGATTGCTGTTTAAAATCTGCAGAAATTGTGACTTTGATATAGACTATAGTACATATTAAATTAAAGTGATCTTCAACAGTGCTTGACTTTCCCACTAAAGCATCCTGAAACAAGTTTCTTTGAAAGTTTTAGCTCTGATATTTAATGCAGACCCTATTGGGAGGATTATTAATAGGTGCTGTCAGTAATAAAGGGTTTGAAAAACATTTATATTATATTTTTACAACTTTGCCAACAAAGTAAGCTGAGAAATAGTCATGACTTTCTGTGACCTGTTTTATAAAATACCTTTAAAATTTTTTTGAGACTATTTTATCTATAACTACTGTACAACTGTATGTACACAGTTTTCTAAAGCTATTTTTATCTTCAGTCTAACTTAGGTAAAAGTTATATTAAGTGATTTTTTTTCTCTTTATCATATTGTTGCATATATCCCATGGAATTAAAAATATTCATTAGAAAAGTTTTTGTTGTTCGTTTTTTTGTTTGTTTGTTCATTTTGTACTCTCATGGGTCATGAGATTTTTGGTTTGGTAATTGAAGTCATGGATCTCAGTGTTTTATCTGTTCACATAAATTCAAACAGCAAATGCCTTTGTTTACTCTAATTATTTAATTCTTAGCATTTCATACTGTACTATTCTTAGGGAGCTGGAGAAACTTCTTTCTTCCTTGTTTTACTCTGGGTACTGTGAGTCATGGGAAATTGTAGTTGGAGTGTATTATCATATGAGAGAAGAATCTATTTTCAATAAAAAAAGAAAAAATTATCCCCTTTTATATTTTAAACTCACTGAGTCCAGTTAGTACTGCCCATACAGTTTGGAGGGAGATGAGACATGAAGAGGCTTCCTGGGAGAAATTGGAACAGGGAGGGGTAGATCTGTTCAGATTCATGTATACATGTATGAAATTTTCACAAAATGAAAAATCCCTCTTTTGTTGGAGTCAAAACATTTGAAAGATTGAGACTAAAACAAACTAGGTTACCATTATAAAACCATGATAACAGTGTAGTCTAGTGGTTTAAGTTTTCTCTCCTAACTCTGTGTCTGGAGTTACGTTTGTCAAGGCTTCCAGTGAGTAAAGACTAGAACATGCCACTAAACATCCTACAGTTCACCAGTGTCTTAGTCAGGCTTAATTGTCAACTTGCCTAGACTCCTCGGAGAGGAGAAGCCTCAATTAAGAAATTGCCTAGTTCAGGTTGGTCTCTGAGCATTTCTCTGAGTGATTGCCTTGATAATTAATCGATTGTAGAAGCACCCAGCCTACTGTCAGTGGCACTATATAAAGAAGATGGTCCTGTCAATAGGAAAGAAGTTAGTAAGCATTAGCCAGTGAACAGAACCACAGAACAAGTCAACAAACAAAATTTCTCTATGGTTTCTGCTTTCAATTCCTGCCCTGCCTTCCCTCAATGATGGACCATAGCATATAATATGAAGTAAACCCTTTCCTCTCTAAGCTGCTTTTGATTGTGGTGTTTGTCACAGCAACAAAAGAGAAATGAGAGCAACAAGATAGCCCAACAACAAAAGACTAGACTAACCCCAAATCCCCTTGCTGCGGATCTTAACAATTCAAACATAGCAGTCTAGGAAATCCAGAACCATTTCTCAACTCTATCAACATCAGGAAATTCAATTAACATGCCTATATGATCTCCTCACTTGAAAAATTATAACTTCAGTTGTGTAGTCTTAAAGAATTTCCAAGCATGAAAATTGTATAAATGAACAAAATACCATAATCATCTCTTTCCTCTCAGGACAAAAGATTTTTTGCTATCCTACCTCCTTCGTATGTCTTCTAGAAAATGCATTTTATTTTCTATTCCGATTAATTGCTGTTATTTAACTTATGTTAATAATACACAAGGAATAACATTCAAAAATCCATCTTATAGAACAAATTAAATTTCTATGTTCGATTATTTTGAATGTCTTATTTTTGAAATGGTTTTTAAAAACTATCTTGGCCTTTCTCAGCTATTAAACCAAGACCACTTGTTAAGTACACTGTATACTTTGAGGAGTCTACTTTCTTCAGTGTGTTCAGGGTATGTATAGACAGTTCTCCTAAACTGTAAGTAGCTACTCAGATAATTAGATTATCATGCTACATGTTCTTACCACACTCATTTTAAGCACATGTAGATAAGTGAGTAATGTACATTAAAATCCATTTCTCTAGAGGAACTCTTTGGGTCATAGCCACAGGATATTCGCTTGAAAAATTATAAGGAATGGTTTCTTAGGTAGTTCAAGACATAAAGTAATCCCTGGTTTGCACTGGAAAGTGGAAATTCCTTTAAGAGAAGAAGTTTTAACTGCCTATCTCTCTGGTACCATACACCAAACACTAAAGGTATACAGATGAGATCACACCAATTCCACAGGGATAGAAACAGTTAAGTACCCTGTTCTGATTGCATAACCATAAAAATGTTCACTCATTGTGGCAATTTGTTCAGAAAATAATTTTGTTGAAATGTAGGAAGAGCCTCTGTTAAGTGTCTTGAATTGGAGTCAACAGGTTATTGTTTGTTTGTTTGTTTCTGAGTGGCAAGTCTAGTAAACATTTCAGACTCTTTAAGACATATTTCTCTGTCAAAACTGCTCAATTCTTCACCCAAAACAGTTGTATATAACACTGAAGTGAATGAATGTGGCTGCTTCCCAATACAAAACTTACAGAAAGATTGAGCTACAGTTTGTAGACTCAGGTCTTAAATATTTGGGTCCCACTCCGAGACACACAAACACACACACGCACAAGCACACACACACACACACACACGCACACGCACAAGCACACACACACACACACTTTTAACTGCTTGTGAGCTGAGTTCAAAATCACATACGTACCCATAAGAAGAACACATATGTCCTTGGGAACCGTAAATCCTTAGGTCATCAATTTTTTTTTTTCACCACAGCCTAGCCTCGGTTATGGTTTGCTCTCTTTGAGCCAAACATTTGTGTTCCTTGACAAGTAGAGATGCAGGTTTTTCTAGAGGTCATGACATTGAATAGAGAACAGTTCTCTCATACTGGCCTGTGGAATATCTCTAGTAACTTTTCCTGGGACTAGATGCTTTATCCTTTTTTATAGAGAGCTCTTTGTTTGTCATGGCCTAGAAGCTGTAGATATTCTCTGTAGTTAAGTTAGATTATTTCAGTACAGCCAGCTATAAAAGGGAAAGTAGAATTATACAACTACCACTTTATAATTGGGTATGGGTTGCTTTGGGATAAAATTATGTTAATATATTTAACTAAATATAGCATAATTTTGGTAAAAAAGCAAACTGTTTCAGGAATAGAAGACTTGGATAACATTTTGAAGTCCTGAATTGTCTTTACTACCAGTTTAACCAGCGTTTCAGGACTTTGGCAATTAATTCTCCTTTTGAACCTCTGACTATTAACCTTTGAAATGGGGAAGGGGTAGCAATCATGATAACATCATTGAATTCTGCTAACACCTGAATGAAATAATGGATGTTAAGGAGTTTTATTGCCCAGCACTGTTCCATCTGGACAAGACTTTAAAAATTGAGATGAATTGGAGACAGGAATACAAAAAGTGCTAAACAGCGATTGTCTAAACAATACTTCATTTTGCCTTTGCAGGATTTGATAGTAATTATTTTTTACTCTAATTAGAAAACTAATGTGCTTGGAAGACAGAGATATGCAGATTCCTAGAGTTCACTGATAAGCTAGCCTAGCCAAATAGATGTGCTCTGGGTTCAGTGAAAGATCTTGTCTCAAAAGTTGATTTGGAGAGTGATTAAGGAAGACACTTAACAACAACTGTCAACTCCTGTTCTCCACACATACATGTATATGCACACACAAATGAATACATGCATAAATACATTTACAGTACACACACACATACACACACATACATACACACACACACACACACACACACACACACACACACACACACACAACACACACACACACACACACATACACACACAGAAAATACTTTCCAGTTGTGTTTTGGAGTATTTTTGATACTGATACTTCTAATTTATTTCATGACAATTTTGGTTGTTTTATAATTTTATTAGTGTACATTAATATAACAAGCTTCCAGGTTTTACCATGACATTATATAATATACATGGATTATATCCTGTCCCATACTCCCCTCTCTTGTTATATCTCCTTCCACAGGTCTGTCTCTTCCCCCATAGTCTCCCTTCTACTTTCACATTTTCTTTTTTTTTTCTGGACCAAGGTTGCTTTTGCAATTAACTATTCACTGTCACGAATCTGATTTTCAGAAATATACAAAAGAAGTATTGTGCCCTGCATTTAGTAGTGATCAGTAGGTATGTGTTTGAATAATTCATTTTTGAAATTTTTCCTCCTTTTTTCCTTTAAGAAATTTTTATTCATTCTACATACCAACCACAGATCCCCCTCTCATACCTCCTCCTACTCCCTGCCCCAGCCTTCCCCACCAACCATCCCTCTATCCCCTCCTCCAAAAGGATAAGGCCTGCCATGGGGAGTCAGCAAAGCCTGATACATTCAGTTGAGGTAGGACCAAGCCCCTCCCCGCTGCAACAAGGCTGAGCAAGGGTGTCCCACAATAAGTAATGGGCTCTAGAAAGCCAGTTCATGCACCAGGGATAGATTCCCAGGAATCCATGAGGACGACCCCAGATTAGACTACTAGCAATAGTGGTGAGGGTGTCTGAACTAGCCTACCGTGGTAATCAGATTGGTGAGTACCCTAACTGTCATCACATTTTATGTTTTAGTGCTTGTTTAAAACTATGCTATTCATTCATTTTTGAACAAAAATATTTAAATCTTTATATGTTATATTTCTCTACATCAAGAGTCCTGGTTCACAAGGACACAAGTAGGCAATAGAGAAGCTATCACCTGTTCCAGTACATACACATTATACATATAAGAGTTTGAAAATCACAATATTAATGCTGCTACCTCAATACTCAAAACAGCTCTTTTTTCCCAAACAGCTGTTTTTTCTATGATTATTATTTTTTATTTTTCAAATTATTTATTTTATTTTGAGATTATAATATAATTACATTATTGCTTGTTTCCCCTTTTTCCTTCCAAACCATTCCATATACCCTTCCTTGCTCCCTTTCAATTTCATGGCCATTTTGTCCATTCATTGTTGTTACATACACATATGTATTATATTATTCCTAAATACATAAAACACCCTGATAAATCTGCATAATGTTACTCATATGTATGTTTTCATGGCTGACCATTTGGTATGGGATAACCAGTTGGTGTGCTCTTCCCTGGGGAAGACTACTCCTGTTCTCAGCATTCCTTAGTTGCCTTTAGTTCTTTGTATAGGTTGAAGCCTCCTTGGCTTTCCCCAAACATAGTAGTATGTCTGTTGTTGATGTCCTTGTTCAGCTCATGTTTAGGCAGTCATGTTGGTGAGACTTCATGGGTGTAGCTTCTGACACTATGAAGACACAATTTCACAGCAAACTCCCTGGTTCTCTGGCTCCTGAACTCTTTCTGGCCCCTCTTCCACAGTGTTCCCTGAGGATTAGGTGCAGGAATGATTTGTGTATGAATCTATTGGGACTGAGCTTCACAACTCTGCATTTTGATTGCTTGTGGTTTTGTGTAACAGTCTCTTTTTGTTGCAAAGAGAAATTTCCTTGAGGAGGTGAGGCGAACACGTATCTCTGGGGATAAGGACAGATATTAAAAGTGTGCTTAGGGATTGTGTTGATTTATGTTTAATCACTTTAAGGGTACTGCTTATCCTTGGGAATTAGTTCAAATATTATTTTATGAATAAAAAAATAATTTGGTTCCAACCTTTGCCTTAGGTACATTCTTATGTTGCCTTTGCCTCTCCTTTCCTCTCTTCCTTTCCTCCTCTCATTTCTACGTTCCTTTCCTTGTCCTTCTCTTTTTTTCCTGCAAGGGGCAGATATTGAAATACAGAATGCCTTTTTGTGATTTCAAAACAAGCATGATGGCATTGACTTACTGTGTTAGATGGAGTAGAATTGTTGGCATCAGAGAGCTTAATCTGAATCCATGCTGTTTTATTATACAGCCACTAGTTTGAGGGAAAATTTGAGAGATGGGGGTGGAAATGAAGGTAGAGGTAACTAGAAGAAAACTAGAAACAGATATTCATTATAGAAAGTGATAAGTTTCTCCGCAGCAATCAGAGTCAGGACGGGTGAGGAAAGGCCAGGTTTAATTCACGAACCGTCCTGGGCCCCACAGACAGGAGATCGGGGCGGGAGACCAGAGGGAAGAGAGCGGCTAGTCTCGGGGAAGCCGCTTAAATAGGCCCAGGGGAGGAGCTGTGTTTTGGCGGGCTCTGAAGGGGCGTGTTCGGCCAGCAGTCCGAGAGGCTCGAGGTGTGGGTGGTGCTGGGGGTGGAGCCTGAGCCACACAGGAAGCTGCATCCGGAAGACCCCTGGTAGAAAGCAGCTCCGCCAGTCGCCTGGCGGCTGGGAACTGTCCGCCAAGAGCGGGAGCTCCTACCAAACAGAAAGTACATATTTGTATTTGAGGAGGCAGAGGTGGTATGTGTGCTGTTACTTGCTCCCACATATTCTGCTTTTTATGTACTTGTGGTTTTGATAATTGTCAACTCTAACTTATGTAGCTAATGTTCGTACGCATTTAGACTGAATACAGCTATTTATCTATATGCTATACTGGATTATAAGTATAAACCGGTCTCTTTTATTGCTAGTACATTGTGTTTACTGCTGAAATCAGACTCTGAGAATATATTTGGTTCTAGAGACTAGTTTGGAGGACTAGATTTGGGCCGTTGGGCAATTATTAAACCAGCAGCACTGTATTTGGAAGGTTAAAACCTCCATTTGTTTTCTGCTTAACATTATGTATATTCTTGAGGTGAGAAAGAAATGAACTTTATTTCTCTCTGAACCTACACATTTTTCTATCCTGTGCCTAGTCCAGTGCCTAACCTCCTTGTTAATTGATAGTTGGATCAATATTTACTACATAGTACAAATAATAGGAGTTCAAAATGTATCAATTTGACAAATGAATTGAATTTTAAAGCCAATTTCTACCACAAAGAACTGTGCTTACATTTTTCTTTGCAGAGATTTCACAGTATTGATTAATACATTTGAAAATAATTTTGAAGCTAAATGGAATATCAGAAGGAACTCTTTATTTACTTTTAAGACCAAACTTAGGATTTTTCCATGCCATTGCCTGGGGGAAGTTGTTGAATAAATCACAGAATGCGCCTGTGGGGTGTTTATGTAACTCTTAAATCAAGAAAATGTGTGTCTAGCTAGATGCTATTCTATAGTCAAGTGAGAACAACAAGGTTTTCAATTGTTTGTTCTTGTTTGACATTTGTAAACAGAAATTGCTATATTTGAAAGTACATATAGCCATATGTTTATACATTTACAAGAGTTATGACAAAATGTGCCTCAAGTTGTAAAAGGGACATCCTCCATGGAAGGGAAAGGAAAAGGAGTTAGATAGAAACAGGTTTCTTACTTTCTACATCCTGCACTATTTGATGTTTTAAGATGACAGTTATGAGTTATTTGTATAACGTTTCAAATAGTATTTATGAATTTTCATACTAAAGTATTCTGATTCATTGACAGTTTTAAATACAATTGGGGACGTGCATGCCCTTTTCAAGCAGAAGTCGCTTGGGAAGGAGGTTCTTTCACAAACTGCTTACATGTGGAAATTTTTCTGATAACATGTAAGCTTTTTTTTTTCAAAGATGTATTTTTCTGTTTCACATGAAATTACAGTTGTAAATTCTGTGTTTTTAAAGAAACTAATGGGTGGTTTCAATCACATTGTAAAGAAAATACATGCGATAACCAATTATGTAGCAGCTAAGAGTCTGCTCCCTTTTCTTATTATTTATTCATAAACTGGAGAAGAAAAATACATTTTGGACCATCTTCTCCTCAAATGATTCTTCTTCTCCAGTACAGTTGTACTTTAATTAATAGTAAATGCTATATGTCTTTCTTTAGGATTGTAAGAAATCTGAAATGTCAACTGTATCATGCAACCTGTCTTCCAATGATTGAAAGTCTCCTGCAGTAGGAAATGTTAAGTACACAGTAAACTCTCAACAACATTGCCACTAAATTGGTCAGAAGATTTCTTGAGCCTATAGTTGATACTTTCAGATTTATCATTTTATTCTTCACAGATCTGCAGAATACTGGAAAAGACTTTATTCACGCTCAATAGTTTATGTGAATACCTCCTTCATTGGTTTTAGTTTTAAAATTCCTGTCATGAAATACAGATGCTTTCAATATTCTCCTTTATCCTAGATTATAGTATACAATAACGAATAGAAATTAAGACCACAAACTATTTCAAAGAAGCAAGTATCTATAGATAATTCAGTCCAATCTCCTCATCTTATGGGTTTGGAAACTGAAGCTCCAAGAGGGGTTAAAGTTTCCATAACTCAGCCAGGTACACCTTATTGGAGCCTCAGCTTCGCATTTTAGAGATATTATTATGATGAGAGTTATACCAATGCCAAATCTCTTTTATCTGTTATCACCATGACTATAATCATGTATCCTACAGAATATGGTAATAAGTCAAGTATGAGGCAAGGCTATGAACTCTATAATTTTTTCTAGAAAGTTTAAATGATCATACATAATTTAAAGGATAGTTGTTATTTCATGTTTTATAATATCAAATAATTTCCACCAAATGAATGAATACAAAATTTTTTATCCAGGTTGAATTTTATTTTTAAGAAATTTTTGTCTGACATTTATAGTTTAAAATTCTAGCTTCACTTTATTGTAGAAAGAAAAATTCTAATATGAACTTAATTACTTTTTTCTTCTTAATTACTTTCTCTTCTGTAAGAAAGGGTAAGGCTGTGAATATGATGTAACTCCCATGATTGCCTATGATATATGGCACAGTTTTACTTTATTTAAGCAAAGATTGACCATGCAAGTTCTATAAAACAAAATCTTTACTCAGTGACAGAAAAGAAAGTCAGAAACTCAAAACGTGAGAGATGATTTTATTGTGTTAATATTAGCTTGAAGATATAGGAGGAGCATATGGACAATCATATTTAGAAGTATTCTTTAGTGACATCCTCTAGCAAGAA
>LZPO01116963.1:181356-192680 GCA_001675575.1 Neotoma lepida
CTCCCAAGTGCTGGGATTAAAGGCGTGCGCCACCACCGCCCAGCTAAATTTTGCAACAGAAACTGTTAGTTTCTTTTTGTTGTTTTTGTTTGTCGTGACAGGGTTTGTGTAACCCTGGCTGTCCTGACACTCAGTCCCTAGACCAGGCTGGCCTTGAACTCAGAGATCCTGCTGATTGCATTTTTAACCTTCCTTCCTGTGCTTGGACAAAGTATTGGATAAAATCTAAATCCTTTTAAATTGTTCAGCAACCTATCTTGAATGCAGAACTTCCCAGGTCATTATCATTCTAATGTACTCTCAAGGATCCTCAGTGTCTTTAAGATCAGTCTAAGATTACTAGGCCAGTTTATCCACTGTTGCAACCTAAATCATACAGCTTTATTTACACTTGCTTTTGCAATTGCAGTCTGATACTCAGGCAAACTGGATTCAAAGTGTTAACCCAAATATAAAGAGAACTTTAACATCAGCAAGAGAAAAATAACAGAGAAACCACAACAAAATTAAGCTGTTATCTAATAATCAATTAACAACACAATTAGCTTTTGATTTTGATTATTATATATTGACTTGCCTTTTATAATTAAAACTTCATGAGAATAGCTTGCAAAAAATGTTACACAGCAAGAACCAAAGTGTATACATCTCAATGAACTTTGGTACAATGAAAATGGGGAGGGGGCAATTCCCATCAGAAATCCCATGCTGGTAAAAGGAAAAGGTGCCAGCCATAGGGCCAGCTTGTCTCCTGGAAAGAGATTTCGAACAATTATAATAGTTTGTCAGAAGCCCAGTCAGTGATGGGTCAATGATATGTGGGACACCTTGACCAGGACTGCTTAGATGTGCATATCCTGGACTCTCTAAACTTTGGTCTCATCTTAATACCTCTAAGACAGACTTGAAGGTCTGCTGGATCCCTTTGCCTCTCTCCCCAATGTGGCCACATTTAATAAATCTTCTGCGTTCTACTTTTATTGGCTTACTGAAGACATAGGCCAGACTTAACTTGTCGCACAGGTTGCAGCCCTCAAGTTAGATAACAGTTATAAAGTCAAGTCAAAAGACAGATTGTCAGCATGAATAAATATGAAAGGATATATTGGGATACCAGCTATAAGAGGCTCACTGTAGATCCTAAGACCTAAGTAGCTGGAAAGTAAAAGGATAGAAATGAGTATTACATATAAATAGTGACCAAAGGAGAGTTTGCAGTGATCTTTGCTAATATCAAACAAAATAAAACTTTCTGATAAAAGTTATTACTATAGCTAAAAAAAATAACATTGTAATAATAAAGGGTCAGCCATCAGAAAGACAGAACAGTTATAAACACATACACAAAACAAGACTCTAAAGTATACAGAGAAGATAAAAAAACAGTTCAATAATAATAATTGGAGAGCTTAATGCCTTACTTTCAATAACGCATAGCACAACCGGAAAGGAGACCAGAAAGGAATGGAACAATTGAACAACATTGTAAAAAAGCTAGGTCTAAGAGATGTCTACCCAGCCCTCCACCCAGCAACAACCAAACACAAAGCCTTCTAAAGTTAACATGAGATGTTCTCTGAAGTAAATCATATAATAAGCCACATGAAAACCCCTTTGAGCTTAAAATTATAATAGTAAGAAAGTAAAAATCCAACCTATATAGTGGGACAACATCTTTTCAAACCATGAATCTAATAAGAATTTGTAGGAAAGGTATGTAAACCCTTGCAATCTCATAATAAATAGACAAATAAACATGATTTAGATATTTCTCCAAAGCAATCAAACAAACAGAAGTTGTTAAGTGCCACTCATCTCCATGGAAATTTAAGTCAAGACAACAATGACCTACAATGTCATACTGACTAGAATGACAGTAACAGTAACAGCAACAGTAATAAAGTAACAAGTGTTGTTAAAAAAGTTGGAAAATCAAAGTTGCCATGAACTGCTAGTGGGAATGTACACAGATACAGCTGACTTGGCCAAACCCTCGGGGCACTTTAAGCAAGTCATACTAATACCCTATCACAATTCACAATCAGGCATTATAGACGTTAGTAACTTCATTCTTAGCTACATATGCATTGGAATCAAAATATATGGCCACATGAAAACCTGAATCTGAATATGCATAGCAGCATTATTAATATTAGCCAATAGTAGAAACAAAACAAATGTTTATCAAGTGACTAACAGATAAACATATCAAGGTATGTCTATATAAAGAATTGTACTTTATTGTTATAAATCATTCAACCTTGAAAACTCTGTCAAGAGAATCAGTCATGAACATCACATACTGTATGATTCTATTTACATAAAATGTCCATAATTGACCAATTCATAGAGACCAAAGAGTGGACTCGGTTCTCAGAGGCTGCAGGAAAGAGAGAAAGAGAAGAGACTGCTAAGGGTGTAAGGTTTGACTTTAAGATAGTAAAACTGTCCTGGAACTGGATAGTGCTGATAGTTGTCCAACTCTGTAAATATGCTAAGATTGATCGAATTCTTCTGTCTATTATGTCTCAATGATTCTGGTAAGGACACAAAATACTGTTTCCCTTCTCCTATATTCTTTTATTACTCTATATTAATCTCATTTGTAATTTTTTTCAAATTAATTTCAATAACCATGTTGTCTGTCACTACCTTTAGAGACAGTCTGTGGCCTACAACCTATTTGGCTATGCAATGTATACATATTACATACCATGCACTGTGCTGAACACATGGCATGGAATAGCTTTCTCAAACTATACAACTGCTGATAAGAAGATACCATAAGTGAGAAACTATAGTGCTTGCTCAGGAAATGTTACTATGGATACTACAGGTGGCAGTGGTTAAGAGCTAGAGAATATTTGGCTTTCTTTTTTTGTGCATGGGACTTTTTCTCTCTCCAACTCGGTTGCAAGTACTATTTGAATACCACAAACATCTAGTCAAAGTAAATGTACAAAATAGAATATTTCTTTTAAATGGAGCAGAGGGCCCTAAAGCACCCAAGCATTACCTAGACCTCCAAAGGACTCCAGACAATCCTAGCCCTAATCCAGCAGAATGCTGTTCTTCACAGCTTCCAAACTGTATAGAAGGTAAGAACCACCATGTTGCACATTGATTGCTTCGTCATTGCCTAAGTGCAGTGTACAAAGAATAACTTTCTACAGCTGAGTTGGGGAATATCTATAAAAGCCATTCCTTAACTAAGTCTTAGAGGAGAACAGTTCACTTTTGTCTGACCTGATTTTACTTCTTATATGATAATGTTCCACTCTCTTCTTCCTCCCTGCCAAGGCTCACCTATTTCTTGTCACACCTCCTTGTCCTCATGGGAAAGCAGCTGAGGCTTCCCTTTGCCAGAAACACGAAAACCTGGATTTCTGAAAGTTGCAATTACTTGTTCTCTCATTCATTCATTCACAGATTCAAAACCAAAGTTTTAACAAAAGACTAATTAGAGGCCAATGGATATGCTAAGTACCAAGGATAGAGTGGTGAATAAAACAAGTCCTGGCTACTCTCAAGGAACTCTAGAGCCAAGCGGACCAGTAAATATGCTGGTCCTGTTTTAAAGGCTATGGGCCTAGTTCTCCTGATGTTATGGTCACCAACCATTTTGACTTCCTTCAGAGACAGTGCTAACCAAACTACGGATATAAAGAGTAAGCTATCCAGACACTCCTCGGAACTAGAACCAGAAGCAAAGCCATAAAGCAGAATGAACATGGCCTGCTTAGTTAGAAGTTATGGTTTCTCAGGCCCAACTCTGTTGCGTATTGGCTGGCTCAGTTGCTTAATTTATCTGCCTTCTTTTCCTCATCTGGAAATGGAATGAAAATATTTGTGGGAGGAATGTTGGACTTAGCAGTGTCTGAAATTATTTGTTTCAACATTCTGTACTTGTTTCATACACCACCCATACAAGTGGAAACCTTAAGATAGTCAGGAATTTTATCTGACTTGTTTGCCACTGTATCCCCCAGTTTAATGATACCTGGCTTATGGTAGTGACAAATAAAATTTCATTAACAGAATGGATGAGGATAAATGTTCAAGTATTTTTTTTTATTTATGAAAAGCTATAAATCGCTGTTGCCAATTCTTTCAAATTACAGTTTCTAATGAAACTCCTTGTTTTATAAGTACAAGGCTGCAGGCTGGTACATTGGAAGGAACTGACGTTGTAACCCTGTCTCTTTCTATTCTACTTTAGAGGGGCATTTGGACTCAACTCTTTATATCTGGTGATTATACAGACCCCATGACTATACTTTATGTACTTGCACTGCCTTACAAATATGACTTTTAGAAAATGAGAAAGCTGAGGATCAGGAAACAGGGTGACTGGTCACGCAGTTGGCTGGTGAATCTTTAATGTCTTATCATTTTTAATCCATGTAGGAAGTCAGATTCTGCAGCAGAAACAGAGAAGGAGAGTAGACCGTGCCCATAAAAGGAAAGCAGGCTCGCCATAGCAGCAGTTTGTCTCCTTACATTGGGGCTGATGAAAGACAAAGGTAGCATGCCAGAGGCCACATGATCACTTTATGGAATGGAAACTGTTTCTTCATCAAGTTGAACAGTTTATTTTTGTTTATTTAACAATGACAGTTCACCAGCTCCATGCCAGTTCACTAGTACCTAGTTCTGAAATACGCCAAGCATGACACATGTCCTTTCCTAGATTTTAGCCTAGATTACATTCTGTTGACCTTTGTGTTCCTTTGTGATTTGCCAAGAGAGATGGCTACTTTAAGAGCACAGAAAGTAATTATTCTCCATTTCTACCAACTAGAGAGAAATAAATAATCTGAGAGACATGGTTTAGCTACCAGTGGGAATTTCATGGCCAAGATGGAGACTGAATGGATATTATGAATCTTTGGTGTTTCACTTGTTTGATATGGTTTAGCAGCATCTTGGTTCAGGACTCCAAAGTTGTTCAGTGTCTGCCTTAGTCTTCACCTTTAGATACTGTTTGAGAGATAACACGGCTGGTCGTAAATAAGCACTTTTCTGTTCCTTAAGAGTCATAAAAGGAGAAAGAAAAGCAGCAGCATTTGGCCAAATGCTGGGTGGAAAGCAGACATTTGCATAGGTTATGTGATCTGGAGATACTGGTTCTTTGACAGAGTTCTACTGCACAAATGAGGATACAGAATCAGAGGGGACTTCCTGAAGGAGTTGTTGGCCTCTTCTGCTGAGGCCTACATAATGATGTAATGTTATGAAAGAGACAGTTGATCAAGGGCAGGGTGAAGTGTTCCAGTTAGAGGGAGTGACAGTGGAAGTAAAAGCAGGGAGGCTTGAGACGGTAGTTATATTAGGAACTGCAGCATCTTCACTGGAAGATCATACAGAAGAGGTTTTGGAAGGGGTGAACTTAAGAAATAGAAATAAGCCTTGAATGCCAGGAGAATACTTTGAATTTATATCCTATAGGCCATGTGGTTTTCACTTAGGCATTTAATAAAATTACAAGTACTTGGGTTTGACCTCTAACTCTAGACTGAGAAGAATCTGGATTCAGTAATAATTTCGCTGATAAGCTCCTCTTGTGATTCTAATGTAGCAACAAGTTAGAGCTACTCCTGTGAGTCATGAGTTGTTGAGAGCTGTTAGAGAGAAGAGCTGCAGAAGCAGATATTTTTTAATAGAATGCCGCTGGGGTCCTGTGTGAGGATCAGACAAGAAGCAGCAGGACTTGAATAAGACAGTTACAGTTATTTTGAAGACAAAGCTGTGTGTGTGCGGTGACTATTTTGGCTGTAAAGTTAACAGATATTAGTCACTGATCAACTGATAGGAATGGTGGTGGCAGGTGGGATGCATTGAAGAAGTGTAGTACATTAAGTCCAGAATGACTCAAATTTTCTGTGTTGAGTCACCACAGATTGATACACACTGTAAGAGACTGCAGCCTAATGGGTAACTTTGAAGTCAGAAAGACTTGAGTTCAAAGTATAGGGCAACCATTTACTGCTTATATGTCTTGGGCAGAATCATTAATGAGCTGTACCTCAACATTTCCTTCTATAAAATGACAATGATGATACATACCTCACTGAAATGTTCTGAAGGTTAGATGAGTTTATATTTTAAAGTCTTCCAGCTTGGTCTTACAGGCACCTACTAAATGGCAAGTGTTACTATTGTGCTATTTATTGTAATGTATCCTGGAGTGAAATGGGGTCAGGGATTTTTAATCATTGTCAATAATTCCCCTTCCCACAATAAAAAGAAGTCTATTATTTGGGGGATCAGGGTTCTTTCCTTGTGTTGGATTTTAAGAGATCAAAGTTCTATTCTGTTGTGGGTCAGTGATACAATAGACCTATTTTTCTAGCTCCTGTACATTCTTTGAGCCAACATGAAGTGTCTAACTTTGGCTTCCTGGTTTCAAATTGAGATTGAAATCTAATAAACATTTCATTGTTAACAAATTGTGTCTGCTCACATGGTGCTATCTGTCTTCTTTAAGTTTCCATGGCACGTAGACATGTGGCTGACATTTTTTCAAATTTCTTATGTCACATTATCTGTGTTTCCCTGCCTCAGACAATGTCACAAAAGGGCATTAAAGATAGACTTTTTTCCTAGTGTTTCTACTGGCTGCTGCTAACTAGAGTGTGGCAGAGAAGACAGCATAATTACCATACAGTCCACTGTATACTATGAGAGTCTATAGACTCATTTCCAGGGGAAGTTGAAGAGAGATGATGAAAACAGGTAAAACGTACAACTTTTTTGGTATATGCCAGGGCCTTTCACATGTATTGTCTGATGTACTTGTCACAATAACCTTCTCAGCCTGAAATATTATGCACCTCATTTTATAGTTAAAGAAACTGAGCAAATGGCTAGTGATCAGTAATAGTGGCTTTCTAGATCAGAACTCTCTGTTCCTTGGAGTCTTTGCTTTTCTCTCCTTCAATGCTACTACAACTTACGAAAAAATGTATTTAACTTTGAGCTTCGTTCCTCCCCTATGTGGATTTAGGGTTTGAGGAGACTTACTGTCATTCAGAGCAAATATTACAGACCAGACTTAAGAGAGGGGTCAAGCATAAATGCATCCTTGGATCCCTATGCTTTGTGTCCGATACATACTAGGGAGCTCAATGACTATTAAATAAGTTCCATCTGTCTTGGTAGCACTTACATTGCTAAATGCTTCTAACATTTCTTAAAAGTTCTCTGGGATCTAGCTGAGTGACTGTATTATGTGGGTTATTAAATAGAGTTTTGTTTTGTTATTTTTGCAGTTTCTTTGTTTCTCATTCATTAAGAGAACTTAATACTATGACTATATATTAGTCATAATTATATATATAGTTATATATATATAGTCATAATTATATATATATATATATATATACATATATATTAGTATTAAGAGAACTTAATACTATAGGTCTCACCTAAAACAGAACTCTAGCATAGGAATTATAAGATCTGAATTCCAGAATAAGGCCTGCTTCTGAAGAGCTGTTTATACTCACAATTCTCTGTACCCCTCTAGGCCCAAAATTTTAAAATGAGTGTGGACAGAGTTAAACAAGTTCACTGCCAGACATTTCTGGACATTAAAGCATTTGTGAAACTTTGGGGAAAAGTGGATGCCCAGACCCCGCTAAAGTTCAATTAAACCAAAATAAGGGCATTGGTTAATTTAAGGAAGCTCCTATATGAGTTTAATGTGTGGCCAAGAGTAAGAAACACTGGACTAAAAGATCTTTCACTGCTATCTAACTGTGACAGTTTAGGGCAACAATGCTATATAGGACAAGGAAGAAATCATGGGATATGTAGGACTGTCTTAGGGGTTTTAATAATGCTGTGATAAAACACTACAACTAAAAGCAACTTGGACAGGAAAAGATTTATTTGGCTTACAGTTCCAGGAAACAGTCTATCACTGAGGGAAGTCAGGGCAGGAACTCAAGTAGGGCAGGGACCTTGAGGCAGGAAATGAAGCAGAAGCCATGGTCGAATGTGATTTGCTAACTTGTTCTCCATGGCTTCCTCAGCCTGCTTTCTTATATACCCCAGAACCACTTGGCTAGGGATGAGACCACCCACAATCAGCTGCCCCTTCTTGAATTTACCCCTAAATTAAGAAATTTCCCCCACAGGCTTGCCTCCAGTTCAATGTTATGGAGGCATTTTCAATTGTGATTACCTCTTCTCAGATAACTTTAGCCTATTCAAAGCTGATATTCAAGCCAGCCAGCACAAAGACCATAAAGTTAAAATCCTAGCTCTGCCACTTACTGGTTGTGTGATTCTGAAGATATTACCAAATGAAACTGTACCTCTGGCTCCCTCATTTTTAAAACAGAGATAGCCTATGTACCCTAGAGTAATAATTGTGAGAATTAAGCACTTTTGCTGGTACATAGCACATGGCAAGCCCTCAGTAAATCATCTTCTTATTATTCAAAATTAAAATGAAAGGTGTGAGAAACATTCTAATCTAAAAAGATTTAACATGTAAACTGAAATGAAGTGTTTTTTTTTAATTGATTGCTTGCTTTCCATTTCCTGTTTCATTGGCAATGCATTCCGGAAACAAAATATAGAAACAGATCTTGCCCTAAGATTTGATGACACTACAGGAAACAATCTGGCTAATTCTTCCATGGCTGGTTGGCTATGATGGCTTGAAAACTGTTGGGAAAAAAATTGGCTCAAAGAAGATAGCAGATGTGGTTTGGGAAATGCAAGGATATGACTATAATAAGCATTCATCTGTTCAGCTCTATTTCTAAGAGTAATAACATTAGAAAAGGATAGATCTGTCAAATCGACAAGACATTGATATTAAAGTCTTTCTGTCATCATTCCGGCTATCTTGATGTGTTTTTCAGTGGTGTAAGGTTTACAAAAATGGAAATAACCACAAAAATTATAAATATCGGATGCATAGTAGCAGGTAATGCTTTCATTCATCTCTGTATACTGTATAAAGCAGTTACTATATATCAAGCTTACTGTTTTATTACAGTTTAAAGACATAGATACCAGTATCTGATCTCTAGATTCCACAGTAAAATATCCAATATAATGAATAGTGAGCACACCCTTGGACCCAACCTGGCCCCTTTTATAGCATTTCTCTTGCAACATTTTGCACTTCTCTTAACCGTAACTGAGATTATGAAAACTCCCTGGAAAAAGTACAGTGCCTTTTTCATCCTTGCATATCCATTGTTCATCAGAGTTGTCCCATATAATGTGAGTTACTGAATAAAAACTTAATAGATGAATTCATGGATGAAGAGTATACTTGACCTCTTTTCTTTCAAGATATAGTGTATGTGTGGATAAATTTTGTACCATGCACAGTATAGTGTAATTTGGATGTTGAGACATCCAGAATGATTGAATAAGGATATTTATGTATCCACCCATTCATAAAAACAATGAAAATGTAAGCAAAAATTAGTAGACCCAACTCTTCTAGAACTCTGGAAATAAAACAAAGACAATATAAAGAACATTCATTCAAAAATGTTGTAAGTTCTCTTACCATAATGGAAATAATTAGACATCAGTAACAGAGGGAGACTTGGGAAATTTGCAAATGAATAGAAATAAACAACATACGTATAGGGTCAAAGAAGCAAACACAGGTGAGATGAGATACTCTAAGATAGATGGAAATGAAAATGTATCACACCAAAACTTAGAGGATATACCTAAGAAACAGGATTCAAGTTATTTAGTTGAACAAGGAAAGTAGAGGTTACTTTAGAAAACATGTTTGGAAAAGAGATTAAGCTTATTGTGGTAATGCATGACAGAATGATATGCTAAAGGGGGAGGGGGGTTTTATTTATTTATATGCATGGGTGTTTTATCTACATGTATGCCTGGTGCCCAAGGAGGCCCAAAGAGGACATCAGATCCCCTAGGACTAGAGTTATAGCTGGTTAGGAGTCACCATGTGGGTGCTTGAGCCATCTCTTCAACCCCTTAGCTTAGGTTTAAAAAAGATCAAGAACCAAATGCTAGCAAATTAAGTCAACGAAAGGTAAAGCATTACAAACAATAACAAGATGGAATTTATCACAGGGTCTTAGTAAGCTCCATTTCACAAATGAAATCAACTGCTATGATGTCCTGTATTCAAAAGAAAAGAAAAGAATCTAGGTATCTAATTCAGTGGGGAAGTACTTACTTAGCATGTGCAAGGCCCTGGATTCAACCTCTAGTAGTGTCAACAAAGCAAACAAAAATAATAAAAGATAACGATACCAGAATAACTTCAACAAATATTGAAAAAAAATTAGCTGAAGTTCAATAACAATTTATGATTAAACAGTCAGAAAACTAGGCATATCAGATAACTTTCCTAACCTAACCTGACTGATGTCTTATGAAAACTGCAAGGCTAATATCATACTTAATAATCAGATTGAAATTCTACCATATAAAACAGACACAATACAAAGATGACCACCCTCTCATTTGTATTTACCATTCTATTAGAGATTCTAACCATAGTGATTAGGCCAGAAAAGTAACAAGCATCAAGATTAAAGAGAAAGCAGTAAATTATTTTTAGTCACAGATCTCATGATGCTACAGAGACTAGTTTTAAGAAATCCACAATAAACTATTAGAAATAATCAAAAGAGCTCAGCCAGGTTGCAGAATAAAAGAGTGAAACCCAACTGCATTTGTATCCTCTGGAAAGAATAATCTGAAAATGAGAAGAACAGATAATTTCTTATCATCAAAATAGAAAAACACAAATAAATTAAACAAAAGAAGTACAAGGCTGGCCTACTGAAAATCAGAAAACATTGTAGGAAATAATTTTGAATAGAAATAAATGAGAAAACGTCCCATGTTTATATATCAAAAGACTTAGTATTGTTGAGGTGTCAATAATTCCTAAAGAATGAAGGAATTCTCTAGCAAACTATCAGCTAAGAATGAGGACAAAAAATAACTTAAAAGGATGCTCCATATGATCAAAGCACAACATATGTAGGTATGAAAATGTCACAGTGAAACCTAATTACTTGCACGGTATGCATTAATTGTAATTTTAAAATCCTAGTTGTCTTCTTATCAGAAGTTGAAAAACTGGCCCTGAAGTTCGTATTGAAATATAGAGAGCCTAGAATGGACAAAACAATCTTCAGAATCACAAAATTCTGACTGGAAAACCTTACTACAAAGTTTTTAAAAATGTTTAAGATAAAATAATTTAAGGAAAATGAGATGGGGGAAAATTGAGGTAAAAGTGGTTGATAGGCTCTCTCTCTCCTCTCTCTCTTCTCTCTCTCTCTCTCTCTCTCTCTCTC
>LZPO01116963.1:192700-210068 GCA_001675575.1 Neotoma lepida
TCTCTCTCTCTCTCTCTCTCTTTCTCCTCTCTCCATTCTTTACCCTGAGTGTTATCATCTTAAAATTATTTGAGTTTAAAAAATTGTGTATATGCAACAATTAACTAAAAGGTAAAAAATAAAAAAGGGTGATGGTCACATAGATAAGAACACTATTAAGAATCTGAAAATAAATACCTACATTTATGGTCAACTGATTTTTAACAATGTTTGCCCAAACTTTGGTGGTAGAAGAAAACTAACCCAGCTCTGACTGGCTACAAAGCCATGATGTGTTAACATCATTGGATCATTGGAGGGCTTGCTCAAATGAGTCCAACTTTCAAAGATCTAAAAATCTTATCTAGGGGCAAGAATGGAGAGGAAGAAAGGGGGGGCAGTTAAGTCCTAAGGGCCCCTGTGTCCAACTTCCCTCAGGGTTGACCTGGCATTTTCAGGCTGACAGTTTCAGGCAATCCACTTCTATTTAACTAGGTGTGCATCTTAAGTAAGCATGTAAACCTGGGCAGTTGGGGAGAAACATGATGCACTTGTTCTCAAAGCAAACCTCTATGCTTGTGTATAGAGTGCTACTTAGGGAAATATCAAAACATTTCATGGACAAGAGTATATGCATAACAATAAAATAAATAAGTGCTTATGTGCTCAAATTAAAGAACCAACAATATTATTAACACCTTTACATTAAGCCTACTAGAATTCAAAGTCTGTGAGGGCATGAAACTTTGGTTTGCTTTATTCATTGCCCTATCCTCCAACACCTAGAATGGTACCTGACATGTGCTAGGTGTTGTGTATCTCTCTTCTTCAGATCATCACCCCCAACAATACCTTAGAGCTTAACACTGTCCTAAATTCGGGAGCTATTATACTCTTAAATTTTGCTAACTTTTTCACATATGTTCCTAAACAATATTGCTTTTGGCTCTTTTTTTAAAATTTACACAACAGAATTAAATGCATCCTATTATTAGCTAGGTCTATTAAACATTAGTGTGTAAGATTTACCTATGAAGTTTCAGTCAGTCCTTGTTATTGCTGGCTTGTATTTTATTGAATTGATATGCCATAATATAATCTCTTTTCTCCTGTCAGTAGATATTTGGCATTTATGCATTTATAAACAAAGCTACTCTGAGCATTCATGCATGTGCCTCCTGGTCACATGTGCAAATGTTTCCCTGGAGTATGAATCTGGGTGAAGGAAGTGCAGTCAGAATTTTTATTTTCATCTCCCAAAGTTTAGTCTATGAGTCAGAACTACAGCATGCCCTTATTCACACTAAGATAGAGTCTGTAGGAGAGCTGCTGTCCAAAATATTTTCAGAATTGAGTAGAGGATATGGGAGAAGAGAAAAAGTGGAGGAGAAAGTTGTCTAGTGGAACCTGCCATTACTTGAGCCTTTAATCCAAGTGAGTTGTTAAAAATCCAGACTATAAAATCCTCTTTATTATTTTTTCTCCCCTATTTTCTTTTAGTAATTTTAAGGTGCCCTTTATTAAGTTCATGTCTACTCAACAAAATGGTGCTTGTTTTAATCTTCTTTTGAATATACATTTGATTGGATTATCAATAACTATAGTTTAAATTTTGATGTGGATGAAAATGTATATTTCTTTAACTTTGTAAAAATAATACCTTACCCTCCTAAGAAAATTGAAGTGTGCAGTGCTGTATTAACTGTAGATAGAATTTGTATAGCACAGCTTTCAAACTTACCTTGCTTATGTAACACTTGACACCCATTGAACAGCAACTCTTCTTTCTTTTTGGTTTTATGGTTTTTTTTTTTGTTTTGAGATAGCCTTGACTGTCCTAGAACTCACTCGGTAGACCAGGCTGGCCTTGATCTCACAGAGATCCACCTGCCTCTGCTTCCTGGGTTCTGGGATTAAAGGCATGTGCCACCACACCTGGCCTCAACTCTCTCTTCTTACAGTCTTTTTTAAAACGACCACTTCACTTATCTATTTTCTGTATTTTTTCCACTTTGTTAACTCTACATGTAATTTGTACCAAAAAGACATTATTGTTGTCACTTATATCTTTTAAAATAATCCCATCTTTCATCTGTTTTCTTATATGTAGCAGTCAGAAATCATTATTTACTACATTATTTTACTTTTCTTTGCTCTTGAATTTCTGTCTAGTAGATGGTGAGGTGCAAAAGGCAAAGAATATGTACTAATCACCACTATATCTCTAGATTTTAGCCTTGTGACTCATCCATGGGTCAGTGGCTATAATCTACCTATTTCCACCTTCCAACCATATTACTCAGTTTGTCAGTCATATTACCTAATTTGTCAGTAATTAAGGATCTTCCTTTTGGAGTCAGACTTAGCAGATATGGAATCTTAGCATTTCTGTTTATTAGAAGTGTGATTTTGCATGAATGTGCTTAATTACTCTAAGCATCAAAATATAAAAATGATCCAAAGTCACCCAGAAAAATTGAGAGAGAAATTAATGCGATGATATGTATGAAATGGCCTGTCAAGTTGACTGCCTCCATATATGTATTTTTGATTTTATTTTGCTTGTGTTAGTCATAGATCCCTTAAAAAGGTGGACAACAGAGGAAGAAAGTTATGAAAACTTTCTTCTGCCTCTTGCTGGACTAAGAATGGAGGTGCAGTGTTTACTCAAGTGAATGACATTTTAACCAAAACAGTGAGTGGTGTTCTTTGAGCTTGGCTGAGTTGTATATTTGAAATGGGCTCTTTTCCTTTCAAACACGTGGCTCTGCTATCCTTGATTCTGTCTACTTTCTAGTAATGCCATGAAATGGGGCTTTTGATAGAGAATACAAGCCACCATAGATAGTTGTTGGATTTTCATATTTACAGAACAAATATTTTAAATTTGTTCTGTTGTACTCAGGTCTTGAAGAAAGATTGGTATTCCTGTCCTGGAGACTTAGAAAGTGTAGCCTAAGTTGTCTTTGCTTATGCCTTGCCAGGGCCGCTCATTTGGAGTGTGAGGGAGAACTTTAAATACTTTTCTGGATACTAGGGACTATGCTAAGCATAAAAACAAAGAGCCATTTGTAGAAAGCAAAGGTGAGTAGTGAGAAGAATTGGGGAAAGGAAAACTACTTTGGATTTAGAATAAGATAAATGTGGCTTGGTATCAAATCATTTTAACCTTGTCATTTCTTACTCTTCCTTGTTTCCACTGTACAATAGCTATACTAATAAGAGAATAATCTTGTTTTGTTTAGTTGTTATGGGGTGATGAAACCACTAAGCACAAGAAATAAACTCCAATTATGGCTTATTTTTCTTCCTTTTTTGGTAGAGAAGTACTGATAAAAAATGGAAGTTGTAGTCCTATGGCTCAGAGTGTGGACAATTGTCATCTATGTGAGGCAGATTAACATAGGCAGTCACTTAAACGTTTTGTTTACATTTGACACGGGACATGGAACATAGACAAAATTTGACGTTTAGTTAGCAAGAAGCATATTCTATTTGTACAAGTGAGTTCATTACTAAGAGATGGAAAACTAACACAGTGAAGAGTTTAGAATTGCTTTTATGTCTCTTTTCTTTCATATCTACCTGGAAAAATTTAGACACAGGTCTTGGAAATAAGCAGCTAGACTTGTCAGAGAAGCGTTAGACTTCTAAAGCATGATCCTCATCCAGAGAACCTGTAAGTCTTGTAAAGGTCAGGTGTTTGGGCAGCATCCCTCAAACTGTTGGTCACTGCTGTGTATCATTTCTCAGTATAAGCCTCTAGCACAGGGATTCTGTTACTTTTTGTTACAGAGCAGGGCCAAGGACATGCCCATGTGATAGAGAGAGGCTCAAAAGGAAAACAAAGGAATTGATTTAAAAGACCAATGAAAACTGATGTGATAATACTAATTTATCTTCCGCTTGTGTATTAATATCAAGAGTAACTCACACAGTTGATTCATGCTGTCACTCATAGCAATAACTCAGTACTACTACCAGTGACAATATTCCTATTTTACAGGTAAGACTCCGAGAACTAAAATATATAAAATTCTGCTGGTATTTGATATGGTTTGATCATAGGCCTCCTTTTGGGAGAAGTAAGGTATAGGGTTAGGTTCATGCCATTTAATGACTGAAAATGTTGTCTGAGCATTACATTAAGTTGACACCTTAACTTCAGGGTTCCTGCCTTCTTCCTTCCTTTACAAATGCAGAGCCCCTGAGATTGGCTACTCCCTGAGAATGTGTTTAATCCCTTAGCAGGATCCAAAGTGTTCTGCCAATACCATAGGAAACCTTACAAACACCATGCTCAGGTAAAGTCTCCAAAAAGCTCAGCTTCACAGTGATTTGCTTGAGCAATACGTGGAATAATCATTTATATGTACAGTTTCTCAGAAAACCATAGACTTCTGATCGATTTCTGCCACCCACTGACATGTGCTGCTTTGTTTTGTGTGTGTGCGTGTGTCTTTTCAGTTTGGACAGTGCCAGGGACCACGTTTTACCCATCGACTATTACTTTCCACCACAGAAGACTTGCCTGATCTGTGGCGATGAAGCTTCTGGCTGTCACTATGGAGCTCTCACTTGTGGCAGCTGCAAGGTCTTCTTCAAAAGAGCCGCTGAAGGTAAAATGGTCTTACCTACTTCCTGATATTTTCCTTTTTCTTCTGCCGCCCAGAGAGGGACAGCAACCTTTCAGGACCCTTGGATAATCCCAGGGACTGAGTCATTAGCAAGGGTCCTGTCATGGAAACTATAAGATTAAAGACACAAATGGTTCTATTTGCTGGGCTCCATTGGCTGCCCTGGTTGTACAAACAATGTTAGTGAAGGTGGTCCCAGCTGGTGCTTGGTGTTCGGTGGATCCTAGGAATGAAAGCAAAATTAATGATTTGAAAAATTAAATTTCATTTCCTTTCTGCTTGTTTTCAACTCTGTTGCATAGTGAGGAAAAAAACTGTCCTTATTAGAGAGGTTAGAAGTGGAGAAACCCACTGTGAGTCCACAGGCTGTTCTATGTAGTGAATACAAGACTGTTCCTTAGCAAAAGCTTCCTGGTTTTAACCCCAGAAAGGAAGTGTTCTTAGTGTTCGGCAGACCATCAGTGTCTGCACCTGCTCCCTCCTGCTTGCTGCCTCTTTGGGACCTATCTTTGCAATAACAACTCCAAGGTAGATTAAAAACTCAAAAGGAAGCAACAGTTTTATTCTCCTCACCAGAGGACTGCCTTCAGGCCAGAACAATTGGTCCAGAATCTCAAGACAAGTTGCATTTTATATCTGGCTAAGTGGGCTGAAGCCTCCTTGTTATCTGCATAGATTTCAGAAGTGCCTAGCCTACATAATCTAGCAGAAACTCCCATTCTAAACCTTTAATTTAGTCTAGTGAGCTCTCCTTTCATGATCGCCAGGACTTAAGCCCTCTATTCATACACTCTCCTTCTGTCTGGAACTCTTTTCTCAAAGAGACACTGGGAAGCTGCCCCTAGATCCTCTAACTGTGGCACCAGACTCAGTTTTAAATACCAATTTGCACCAGTGCCCTGGCTTCCCACAAAGGAGGAGCTTCCTGCCAATGAATTTTTTTTTTCCTTTTTCCTGGTTTGGAAGAGTTGAATTGTAAGTCAGAACCTAAACAGAAAGGCTTTCCTTATGCAAAAGAACGATCTGAAAAGAAATGCCTTTCCTGAGGACTCTCCTGAGCACAACAGAAGCACCAGTGAATATTTGGCAACAAGAGAAAAAGTAGAAAGTAGATGCCCTTACACTGTTCTCCTCACTGATAGCCAATCTTCATGATTTTAGTTGGAACATTTTAGTAGGTGGGAGAAATACATTCAAAACAGAAAGCTATCATTTTCTTTTCTTCCATTTCCCCAAAGTGGAAGGAGGTGACTAGCATTTGGTATTACTGAAAATGGGCTACATGTTTTACCTTTACTCCCACATGGAGCATTGCTGCTGTTCACGATAGACTAGCATGAGATCCAAGGTCCTAGGGCATAAGCCTAGACATTTAGAAAGAGCCTTAAGCAGTGCCTTCCTTTCTTAACCATGCTTATGAAAGAATAGCTATCAGAAAAGAAAGTGAAAACATGTTCCAAGGACTTCAGATCACTCCAGCTTCTCCAGTAGAACACCCCTGTTTTCTAACACTCTGTTACAGACCACCCTGTTTTCACAGCAGGAATGAAACAGAGTAGCATTCAAAAGCTACTGTGGCAGCAGGCCTGACACTAGAGTAGTAGCCATACCAGATGGAAA
The DNA here is from genome assembly GCA_001675575.1 of Neotoma lepida. Taxonomy (NCBI): domain Eukaryota; kingdom Metazoa; phylum Chordata; class Mammalia; order Rodentia; family Cricetidae; genus Neotoma; species Neotoma lepida. Next base: position 198,937 of record LZPO01116963.1, read on the forward strand.
ATGAGTTCAAGTGAGCAAATGAACAATCAATAGATTATATCATGACCAGTGCCACCTTTGGGTCTTAGAAATCTGGGTGACTAAATGATTGCTTTTAGAAAACAGGAGAAAGATCATCTATATTGTAAAAGCGAAGATTTTTTTCAGCCATACTGTACTACCCTACATGGCAGTTTTCTGGAGAATTTAGAACTAAAAGAAGGCAGAAGGGCAGCTACCAGGCCTGCATGACAGGAACTCTACCATCATATAGACTCTAGACTATTTGACAGCAGGAAAGACAAGCAGTGTGGGCTGGAGGGGATCATTCAATGTTCAGAACAGAGAAATCCAGCAAGGTCTTAAAATGATTCAGACCCTGGAGTCACATAAGTTCCTGAAACTCAGTAATATTTTATTTAATAAAATCAAGATCACCAATGGATATTTGTCTTGTTTTGTTTTTACTTACACAATATTATACAAGTTAATTTCACCATTTTTCCATAACACAAATTAAATGCAGTGTAATTGCTTAAAGACCATGGTTTGCACGTCAGAAGTTTATGCATGAGAAAACACTCTGACTGGAGAATATGCTCCATGCAAAAATTCTGGCATGGGGCAAATTGGCTACTTTATTTTTATTTATTTTACTATTTTTTTGAAGTACTTCACACATGAGTACTATGTTTACATGATTTCCACTCCCCGCTTTCCCCTCTTCTACTCCTCCCAATCTCCCTTCCTACTCCCTTTCAACTTCATGACTTTTGTAATTACACACACACACATACACACATACACACACACACAGAGTCATCATACATATATATCATATCTATATTATGTATGTATCTCTATATATGTGTATATGTATATCTATGTGTATGTGTATATGTATGTAGACATGTATATATGTGTGTATGTATCTATGTGTATATATATATATATATATATTTATGACTCCACTCAATATTGATCATATGGATATATATTTAAGAATGACCATTTGGGGACTGTAAAGTGTAGTGGCACATTCATTTAATCCCAACACTCAGGACATAGAGGCAGGGGTATTCTAAGCCAGTCTGATCTACATAGTGAGTTCGGAACAGCCAGGAAAGCTATGTAGAGAGATTCTGTCTCAAAATTACCAAAAAAGACCACTTGTGGTTGGATAATCTATCTCCCCACTTCATTCCCTCTTGTGTTCCTGCTATTCCTTCTAAAATTCATGACTTCTTCCTCTTGAATTATTAATATATATACACATATATAAATATGTATATATAAATATATCCTGCTGAATTCAATTAGTGTTGCTCATTTATATATGTGTTTACAACTAACCACTTGAGATTGGATAACCTATCAGGAAGCTAGTCCCAGAGAAAAATGAATCTTTCTCTCTCAGTAACTATTAATTTATCTAGTGGTGTGGCCTTGTGAGATTTACCCAATCCACACTGATATGGCAACTGGTGTTGCCATTGTGCTGGTCTTGATTAGGCAACCATATTGTTGAGATTTCATGAGTGTGAATTCCCTGTCAAATATAGCAGACAGTATCTCACAGAAGATGTCCTGGCCCTATGCTTTTACTGTTTTCTTACTCCCTCTTCTTCAGTGTTCACTGAGCCTTGGGTATAAGAGTTGTGTTATACATGTGTCAATTGGGGCTGGGCATGCCAATGTCAGTTGGTCTCTGTATTTTGACCAGTAGTGACTTTCTGTAATGATCTCACTCTACTACAAAAGAGGTTTTTTATGTTTTTTTTTTAAATAAGGAGTGAGAGTTACACTAATCAATGGGTAAAAACGTATTTAGAATGCAATTAGAAATTATAATGGTTTATCAAAGTAGTAGGTTCTCCTCTAGGGTCCATAACCTCACTAGCCACAGATAATTGGCCAGGTTTGCAGTACCAGGCATAAATTCCCTCCTATTAAGGGTACCTTAAGTCTAGTTTGATGGCTATTGATTACCCCCTCCCAAGATATACATCACTATTGCACCCCTGAGGATATTTTTCTGGGCTGGTCATTGTTGTCATTCAAAATCTTTACAGTTGGGTAGGACTATTGATTGCTTTCCTCCCTTGGCATAGCTAGCTCCTTTGGATACTCTGAGAGGTACTTCTCAAGGAAGTGGCTTTCAGGTCACTACCAATTCAATTCTTCCAAGTCCTGTGTTCTGTGTATGTGGTGTCTTTAGCAACAGGGACCTACCTTCAACTTCAGGGAGGTAGCTAAGGGCAATGACAATAGCATGTATTATTTTAAGAATCTTTTCTACTCTTCTGACCAACAACTCTAAGGGAGGGTTCCCATGCCTAGACTGAGGATTTTGTTAGATAGTCCATGGCACCTTCAGATGTCTTACAGAGCCATGGAAAATAATCTGAGCTCTTTGGTTAATTTGGAATGTGGGCCCCAGGTTTCAACTGAAAGACACTAGAAATGGTAAACAAAATATGACAAAATCATTACTATCACAGCACTCAGGAGGCTGAGCCTAGTGCATTTGTAAGCTTGAGGCCAGCTTGATCTACACAGTGAGTTCTAGGTCAGCCAAGAATACCTAGTGAGGGAGGCCCTATTTCAAAAATATATTACTAATAATAATTGCCTTTGCTGGTATTTCTTCTCCTACCTGGAAAAGATAGGATAGGTGGCTTGACTTTACTAGGATCAATAGCTCTATTTGAGTGCAGAGGACTATATTATTACCCCAAAAGAACATTTATTGATTTTTCAATATTTTAATATATATCTATACTGCCTATGTGAAGATGTTGAAATATGGAATTCTACCTGCCTTGGTGAGAGTAGGGTCATAAATATTTCTTTTCATCATTCATTGTCAGTTAACTCAGACTGAGGACTCAGCATGTTGACTATCACTTTATACACATTTTTCAAAGATCTCTGGACTGGGCACAGGTACAAGAGTTAAAAGCCTGGCATGTCAGACAAAAATTCATTTCCAGCTTTGGTGCTTCATAAAGTATGACGTTTTAAAGCTGTCACTGGTAGGGGGCTCTCAACAGAGTTGATTGTAATCTGGCCAGGTTTTCTTGTTGGAAAGGAAGAGAAGGGAGAGCCCCACATTTTCTCATTGCTGTTAATACTGAGGGGTAAATGAGAGTCAGGCTGCACAGGGAAGGCTCTATGTAGTCTTAAGAGAATTAGACCCTGGAGGTAAAATCACTAATGTCTAATTAGGGAAAACAGTGAAACAGTGGCAGTCATGTGGGTTTGAAAGTAGGAGTGGGTGTGTTTGGGGATGGTCTGTGAGTTTGAAATAAGCATGAAAAGAAAATGTGTTTGTCGGTGGATAAGTTAACTGTGAAAGTGAAAGCGAAGGCATGTTGAACACTTAAAAGACCAGGAAGTCAAAGAAAGGTTGTGCCTTTATATGGGGTTCAAAAGACTTACTTGGGTAGCCTTAGATAAGAAATTCTCCCCTTGGGGCTTTAGTTTTCTGTTTGTAGAATAGATGTTTTTAGAAATGACCTTCCAGGGGCTGAAAGGATGGCTTGATTGATAAGAGATCGTATTTCTTCTGTCAAAGACATGAATTCAGTTCCCAGCACACATGTCTGGTAGCTCACTCCTGCCTGTAACTCTAGCTCTAGGAGCTTCAGCACCTTCTTCTGGAGTCCATGGCTACCTTCACTCATGTATAACTACCCCCCATATACATAAATATACATAAGTAAAAATAGATAAGTTTTTCAACAAATAAATGTCCTCCCAGCTTAGAATTTTGTGATAACTCCACAATTTATAAACATCACTATTGTTTCAGCAAACATAGATACATTTTATACCTGTATGCGCTTGGAGTTTGACTTTCTAGCATATGGTAAACTCTAGACCCGGATCAATAAAAACTCAATCTTCAAACAGGGCCAGAAAGAGCTGAGAGAGCGCCTGTGTAAAGGCTGGGTTAACATCCAAGACTGAGTTTCCCCTTTGTGACCATTGCTGACTAACTTTCTTTCTTTTCCATTTTCTCTTGTGGAAAGTCAGGATATGAATCCTCATCTCTATTATCATGTTTCAAAGAGGGTTAATTAATTCATTATGCACATTATGTACTTGAGAATTTACTATTTTTCAGACATTTTCTAGTAAAACTTTTGAGAGTGCACATCCATTTGTTTTGTACACATGGAACACTGTTTGGTACACATCATAAAACCGAAACTGTAGTTTACATTCTGAACTCAAGGAATTACACCATCCTCACTGGTGTTTACAATAGGTCCCAATTTAGTTTCCTTGGCAAATTTTATATAAGTATGGCTTTGATTTTCTCTCTCGCCGCAGGTTTTTGTGAGGGAAGAAATATAAGTGAACCTTTATTGAACTCGTTCTGTCCTTTAAATCTATTCTCCCACCTCAACGCATGTGGAATTGAATGTTACCTCGTTTGGAGTTTTATAGCAAGTTTTTGGTGTATGATAGTGTCCACTTCACTCCCTAACTCTTTGAGTAATGTTTCCCAGGGGCAAATTAATTCAGCTAGAAACATCAGTTTGTAACAAAGACTTGATCAGGTATTGCGGGCCAAAAAGGTGACCGATTCTGGCTTTGTGAGTCCCAGAAATCTTTCTACAAAGCTCTGCTTATCATTTTATTTCTCCTTTTCTTAAATGTTACTGTCAGACTTTAGATGAGAGGCAGATAAACTTTTCGTGTAAAAGGACAGGTAAATAAATAAATAAATAGTTTAATTCTTGCAGGTAACATGGCCTCCATCTCAACTATTCAGCTTTGCCTTTGTAGACCTTACACAAACTAATGAGTGTAGCTGGATTCCAATAAAACTTTATGGGCACTAAAATTTGAACTTCATTTAATTTTCACATGCCATTAAGTATTCTTTTTCTCTTGGTGTTTTTAAGCCAGTAAAAAAGGAGATTCTCAGCTTTTACCCTGGATTTGGCTTATGGATTGCAGCTTGTAGACTCTTGCTTCCCGTGGTCTCTCTTGAACATGCAAATGTGCAAAAGAAATTTGACTCATTTCTAGCCTCCTTATAACTATGTAACAATCCAGAGTACATCATCTTTTAAAAATTATTCCCAACTGGCAAAATTTTATAGAGTACTTAGTATGGTGGCTTCTTGTGCTTTATTACCAAACAAGAGAAAAATAAAGTTTGAAATTCTAGAAGAAGATATTTTTTAATGTGCTGTTAGCTCACTCCATCCTAAATGCTACTCAGAGGAAATATTGAAAAAATTTCACACGTTTGTCTAAACTTTCATAATCTTTTTGATAACTATGAAACATATATATATATATAATATGAGCAAGACATATATACATGTGTGTGTGTGTGTGTGTGTGTGTGTATGTGTGTGTGTGTGTGTCCCAAATGGTACACAGAAAGGGCTTTGGGAATTATCTGGTACCAAATATTATGGCTGAAAAACTAACTCACAGAAGTAGAGCCTGAGTGGCCATCTGAGTTATGAATCTGTCATATATTACTCCATGAGGGCTTGACTTCACAAATCTTCTGACTTAATTTTGAGTTTCCCAACAATAAGAATAAACTATAGTTTTACAGAGTAAATAATGTCACTGTGCTACCCACTTCCTACTAAGTCTCTGTCAGTGCCAAATTTATGAGCCAGGCAAAGAATTTGCCACTGATGCTTTGTAGTAGCCTATGTCTGCCTAGTTATAGAATGTTCATTTTTAGCAGTTATTAACAAGAAATTGCCATAGCATTTATACCATTATTTAAATATCTGTAGTGTTTACATGACATTTGCTTAAATATGATTCTTGTGTCTATTACCTCCTTCTCTCATATCTAACTAATTCCCTTGTCCTTTGTCATCTTTTATGTACTTATGCATATGCTATAGACAGAAGTTTATTAAATCCTGCAGGAGAATCTCCTGGTGTCTATTAAAACATCATGTGGTTCATTTTCATAGCTGGTTTCCATTGCAAGGTAAGTGTCTCTTCAGACATAGCAGTTATGTCTGTTTCCTTTGAGATCTAGTCCTATAACAAGAAACATACTGACCTTTAGATAACTGGCCTCTGCAAGAAGTCATTATAACTTTGTGATAATGAATATATGTGAACATTTTGAAGCCAGTTATTTGAGCGTTCATGTTCCCTCTCTGTCCATTCTTAGCAATGTAAGTGTTTTAAGCCTGCCAGAGAGACAGGTGAAATTTGTTAACTGAAAATCTATGAAAGAAAAAAAAAACAAAGTTAAGGAATGGATGAGCCAGGTGTGGTAGTGGCTCATGCCTATGATCCCAGTTTGCAGGAGGCGGAGGCAGAAAGGTTCTCACAAGTTCAAGCAGCCTGGTGTGGGTTACATGTTAAGTCTCAGATCAACCTAGCCTATATAGCAAAACACTAAGCAGAAAACTGGGAGAAGTAAAGAATTCTTTCTGAATTGGCCAAGGAATAGATTTCTCACCCTTTCCTTTCCACCTGTGCTGTGATTACTGAGGCCCTCTAGTGAAATCTTAGGACCTCCTGTCTAAACTAGTGTCTGTCTCTACAAGGAATACCTTATAAGAGTAGGCCTAGTTCTAAAACTTCTCAGGCATACAGTCAGTAAGTGTTTGCAAAATACTTGCTGTATATAAGTAAAAAGTTTGAATACTCAAGCCACAGAGCCTGTTTTCTTCATTTGAGGAGCTGTAATTTGAATCTTGGTCTGCCTGGGACAGTGTCAGCATTCATTTTAACACAAAAAACTTCCCCCACAGACATTTAAATATATTGAACCAATGCAGAAAGTAATGTTATGCCTAAGGAAGCAAGAAAAGCAGCAGTGAGAAAGAACAAGATAATGCAGTAAAACTGAAAGAAGTTAGGAAAGAGAAGAGTATTATGGAGCGAAAACAAACAGCCATTAAGTAGTATGGATATCACAAGGAAGGTTGCTTTCCTAAGTGCCTCCAAGGTGAAGCCGTTGGTATATCATCAGCAATTCTCTTCATTAGAAAGGATATGTAGACCATCATCTTTCTACCATCTCATACCCTTTAGAAGTTAGAGTTCTGCTTCTGATGAAACCAAACTAGGTAAATCTTAAGTCACTCTTATCATGCAACCACAAGACAGGAAGCACAGTTTACCATCTTTGCTCATGTGAATTTTTGATCTTCATTATATAGCTAAGAGGAGAGCTCAGAGACAGGATGTATGTATATAATAGACACATGGGTCCTTGGCCCTTTCCTCTGAATTGTCCCAGAGGAACACACTGCTGAATTTTCCACTGGGCTAGGAACAAGAGAAATCCATTTTCCTCCTAATTTATGTCAGGAAACACAGAACATTCTCTTTTAGGAAGCTAAAAAAAAAACAGGGGTAAACTATTCATTTTTCTTTCTCATACTTTTAAAATTCTATTCTTCCTTCCTTTCTTGGGATATGTCATTGTGTGAATGGACCTTGGTTTCACTGTGGTATGTGGATGAGGAGCCTTGAAGCTGGGAACCTCTAACACTTTCTTAAGTTAGACAAGCATATTTCTACAGATCACAAACTGGCTCGTTTCTCTTCAGGTCAATTGATTCAGCCTCAAGTTTGTTGTTGTTGTTGTTGTTTTATGGGAATTCTTAAAAGGTTTGTAGTGCTTAGCATCACAGCAATTTTCAATGCTATCCTATTAGACTTGAAGAAAATGAACTTAGTAATAAAAGTAATCTAGTCAAACTATTGCACTGTTGCATGGAAGAGAAAACTAAGATCTACAAAGAGGAAGTGACTTTTTCAGGTTGTTCAACATATAATTAATGGCATTAATATTTCTTGACTGAGATGTTCTCCTGTCTCACAGCTGCTTAGCAGAGATATGGAGACTGTCACGTTGGAGTGCCTAGGAACTATGTGAGGCAGCCTAATAAGCATTCAGCACAGCTTCTGGCTCCTGGAAGGCATTTGATACCATTAGCACCTTCTGCTTCAACCATCTTCCCATGTTTCTATTTATTCTTTAAAAATTTCATATAGTATATTTTGTTCATGTTCTTTTCCCTGCCTCAACTCCTCCCAGATCCTTCCACACCACTCTACCCACCCAACTTCATATTCTTTCTTTCTCCTAAACAAACAAACAAACAAAAACTGTGGAGTCCAATTTGTGTTGGCCAAATCCACCATCTTTTGAAAGCATCTTCTGTAACTGTAGGCATTCCTACCTAACAAGAAAATGAGTGATGGTGATGATGGCCTGTGGTAGGAGGGCTTTGTAAGGTAACTTTTGACATGACTGCCAGTTTGTAGTAGATCTTCTGTGTGGATATATGAACTTTTAGGGAGATCTTTCAATGCTTTCATATGATTCTCAAGGGATGTATAACCCAGACAAGATTTCAGAATCCTCCAGCATAGCTATTTGATGACTGATGTCTTTTTCCACCATGTTCATTTATTCAGGAGTTGTTCCTTCTGTAGTTGGGAATATATAAGGCACGAGTATAAGAGATACAAGATAAAAATACAAACTATGTGTTGGGCACTCAGTACATTAGATGATCTCCAGACAACATCCCTGTAGTATTGTTATTGCTCCCAATTTACAGCTCAGTGAGCAAAGGTACAGAAGAGTTAAGTAAGTTGTCCAGAATCATACATTTAGTGATTGTGAAGTGAACGTGTCATATATTTATCATTACAACAGTGAGATCAGTACTGCCCTAGAATTAAGTACAAAATTGTTTGAGCAGACAGAATATGAAAAAGGGTTAATTTTGCTTGTCAAGTTTCAAAAGATATCACAAGGGAGGTAACAATTGATCTAGGTCCTTAAAGTGATTCATAAGACTTGTCCAGGTACAATAAGGTAGTAAAATAACTTCAGAAGGAGGGAAAATACTGAGCTAAGAATAAGGTGTTATATGAAGGCAAGGCTTGTTTGGGGGAATATTGAGTCTGGAGCTCATCCTGTGGAATCTCACCAGCTGCAGCAAGGTTCTTGAGAAGTTTTCAGTTGACCTTTTGTGCCTGGCTCCTTCCCCATAGCTGTCCCAGTTTAGTCTCTGGGGTTTTGGGAAACAGGCTCCTATCTAGGTAGAGAAACAAAATGCAATGTAAGAGAACCAGATGGGGTTCTGGCTCTACCACTAACTTACATGTGATCTTATGTGTAACTTGTATTCTTTTTCCACATCAATACCCCCATCTGATAAATAAATGGTTATACTGAATGATCTTAAATATTTTAACGAATATATATATATATATATGAATTGATTTTTAAAACAGTAATACTAAGATTTATTCTCTAAAATGTGTATAGCTGTCTCAGATGTGTCCATGTCCAGTGATGTCCTTTGCCTGAAGCATCCTTCAGAAGTAGGCAGACTGAGTTCAATTTTTAGCTTTAAAATGGAATAGACATGTGCTTCATTTCTCTGTGCTTCTGTGAAGACAATAATATCCCATGAGACCATTATAAGAATCAAATAATGTGTAACTACAGTTTCTATTTCCTAGTCAGTTTTAGCTCTTTCTTGTAGAATGAAATATTAATCATTAAGTTACAGACACTTAAGGTCTTCTTGGGCTAGACAGGAAACAAAGGTAGAATGTGGTAGCAGTGCTAATCCTTTGGATAAAGGAAATGGAGAATGTATAAAATTCCCAGACAACTACTTGTCTTCTGTGTTGCTTAATTAATGACCATAAAAGCCACCAGCATTTGTAGGAGAAACACTAAGGATCACTCTCTTTGCCTTCATTCTTTGGTTCCCAGGACTTTATGAGCAACACTCTCCAACCTCTCCAAGTTCCCAAACTTTTGACTTTAAGGTGTTTGTGCTGTCTGTATATCTTTGACCCTGGCAAGATAAGTCTAGCCTCCCCAGAATATCTAAGTTTCAAACTACAGGCCAGGAGAAAAGCTAACAAAGGTCATAAATTACCCTACATATTCTTTAGCCATTTGTTTCCCTTGTCCAGTCAGAGGCATGTCTGGAAGTATGCTGAGGCAAGATTCAATAGAAATCTGAGCCAACACCTGTACAAATAATTTTAAGGCTTCTTTTCCTGAAGTCAGATGAGTACTTTTTTTTTTAAGTAAGCCAGATTATCTTTTATCTGGAGTGCCAGCTCTTACATTCCTAGAGCTTTTAGATCTCTTGGAGGTACGTAGTTTAGTTACAGCAATATTGTTTTGTTGGCTTTTTAAGCAAGATGGGCACATTTCTTTCAAAATGGATAATGCCTTGATATAGCCTATGACTCTACTGAGTTTAAAATGAATCTTATGATATACCACAATTTATACAGTTACCATTGATTAGCTTTATATCTTGCTCTCTAGGTTTTTATGGGAGATGGGCAAAGGGACACATAACCCAAGGGAAAAAAAAAGAGACTGCAGAGGAGGCTACAAGTGAGGGTTAAAAATAACAAGGGGTAGTGGACATGAGGGAAAAAGAGATTCTACTAAAATTCACTTTGTTCAAAAATGTCATAATAGTATCTAATGCCTACATGCTAATTTTAAAAATTAAAAAAATTATAATCAGGATATATTATGTGAGGGGAAAAAATCTATTTTCAACACAAGGAAAAATTCAAAGTTAAAAAAAGCAATAAAAAACAAACAAACAAATGCAGCAAGCACATACCACATAAGTACAAATATTATCTGGGTCATTGTCTGATCTTGTCCACTCCATGTGGCCTTGAGAACCCAAGAGTAAGCTGATGTTTAGTACTTATGATTCACTAGCTCTGAAGCTGAACTTCAGAATACAAACAGGATTGACCCTTTGTGTGTGCTACTTATGACTAAACCCTCTAATATCCCTCTATTCTGTGTAGTCTCTTCTCCCATATCATCCTGTGTAGATTCCCTGACTTTCCAGAGATTCCTCTATATATCATATAGTTTTAAAAGTTATCTTTGTTGCCTTTGTAGTTTGGCAAGAATTGGGCAGAAAATTTGTCGATAGATTTGTTGGAGAATATTATTTTAAAGTGGGTTATTTTTATTTTTGTTGCATTTATTTAACTCTGTCAAGCTGTGTCACTGTGCCTGCCTAAAACACCTGATGGTCTAATAAAGAGCTGAACAGCCAATAGCAAGACAGGAGAAAGGATAGGTGGGGCTGGCAGGCAGAGAGAATATATAGGAGGAGAAATCT
>LZPO01116963.1:210127-241591 GCA_001675575.1 Neotoma lepida
ACCACAGATTAAAAAACAAAAGAAGGTATACAGGAATAGAAAAAGAAAAGCCCAGAGGCAAAAGATAGATGGGATAATTTAAGAAAAGCTGGCTAGAAATAAACCAAGGTAAGGCTGGGCATTTCTAATTAAGAATAAGCTTCCATATGTGATTTATTTGGGAGCTGGGTAGCAGGCCCCCCAAAAGAGCAAAAACAAATAACAACATAGATTATCATTCTATAGGCACAAAGACAATATAGGAAACAAATGTTTTGGAAATGTGGAATAATTTTATTGCCAAACTTTTGAGGCCTATGGAGATGTTACAGTGTTCAAGTGCTTAGGAACCCCCTGGATATGGGACTAAAAGATTTAATCTGAAATTAATATCAATGTCCTATGATTTATGATGATTTTAAAGTGCATTTTATACACCCAACCTTCCAAATATCAAAACTTACCAACATAGGCCACTGTAGAATATCAGTGGTTTACTCTTATGATCAAATGGCTGACTGGGAACTGTGGGTTTATGCCACTGCTCAGAATCACAGGAGAATATCTCCCCCATTCCATAGTGTAATTTTTCCCCTGCAAAATGGGAACAGTAATGATCACCTCCAGAGAAGTTACAGGAACAATATGAAACAAGGTGAAATCTCCTAGAAGAGTGCCAGAGTCTTGAAAATAAACTGAATCAAACTGTTACAATGTCACCTAGTATAAGAATGATAAATCAGTCCATCATTGAATGGTAGCATTTTCCAGGTCTCTAAAGATGTCACTACAGAGATATTAGTATGAATTAAATAACTCACATGTTGCTATTTGCATAGATAACAATCAAATTCAGATATGACCTGATTTATAGGTGAGTCTATTTAAAAGTATTAGTAACTAAGGAAAGTGGGCTGAAAGCTATGAAAAAGTGGGCAGCATAGAGCTTCCTGGAATCTAAGCCTTTGGTTCCATCTAAATGGAACTCCAGATGCTGGGCATTTGGATTCTTAGAGTCTCATGTCAGAGAAGACAGGGCAGATGTGAATAGATTTCACTCCCTTCTTTGTTTTGTTTTGTTTTCATCAAGCATGTATTGTTTATGTCCTGTGTAGGCCTAGAGATGAACCTAAACCAACTCCATTCTCAGGGTGTTTCTAGTCTATTTGGGTATATTTTCCAAACTTTGCTGCATATTTAATATTTCACAAAGCATCTAACCACAGCAAAGACAATATTATGGGGTATCTAAGTTAGAGATCCTATTGCTGTGATAAAACACCATGACCAAAGCAAGTTGGGGAGGAAAGGGTTTATTNAGCTTATACTTCTACACTGCTATTCATCACCAAATGGAAGTCAAGACAAGAACTCAAACAGGGCAGGAACCTGGAGGAAGGAGCTTATGCAGAGACTATAGAGAGGTGCTGCTTACTGGCTTCTTCCTCATGGCTTGCTCTGCCTGCTTTTTTCCAGAACCCAGGACCACCAGCCTAGGGATGGCACCACCTACAATGGCCTGCCCCCCCCCCCATAAATCACTAAATAGGAAAATGCTCTATAGCTTTGTCTACAGCCTGATCTTATGGAGGCATTTTCTCAATTGAGGTTCCCTCTTCTTAGATGACTTTAGCATGTGTCAAGTTAACTATCCAGCATAGGTATGGGGCATGAGAGAGAAAAGTATACAGGTATGCCCCCCTTCTCCCCAGGATCAGAGATAACCCTGAATGAGACTCATCAAACGATCTGGAAACCTTAACAGCAAGCCACAATGATATTAATTACAAAACTTAAAATTATTGCATCTTTTTTCTGGGTTAGGCACTGTACTAACAGTTCATTTAATCTTCACGACAGTCCTAGGGGATAGTACTGTTACCACTCTATTTTACAAATGAGAAAATGGAGTCATAGAGGACTAAGGGCACAAGAAGGTACCCAATTCATCGAATTCCAGTCAGCATCATACACCTGTGATATATCAGGCCTTGTGCTGGATGCTGGAGAAAGATGACTAAAGTGTGGTTTCAGGTCAGTGAGAGCAGCAGACAGCAAATGGTGAAGCAAATAGATCCCAAGCATTCTGCCTGATAGTGAGAACTCAATAATGAATGATACAGAGTCCTTCTCACAACTATCTCTAAGATTATCACCACTGTAATAATTTTACTTAGAGAGATAAGTATAACAACTGATTTATATCAGAGACCCCAAAGAAAAAGTGTTATAAGGCTATAGAGCAACTAATTTACATCAAAACCCAAAGAGATAGCATTTTGCAATTTTATTTCAGTTTATTTGATAGTTCTTCTTTTTAATCTATCTCTAAATTGATGTCTAGTATGTTTTTCCTGCCTATGATTATTAGGATACTGCAAGGGATAACTGTAAAAGATAGTTAAACTATGCCTTTATCCCAGTGCATGCCCATACTGCCCCTACTCCTTACCTGTACTCAAGCTATCTCTCATGCCTCAAGTGTTTTTTCCCCATCTCTATTTCATTAAGTACTATCATTCATCCCAGGCCCCACTCAAGGCCTTCTTTTTCAAGATGCTGTACCCCATTAAAAGCTACCATGCCCTCTTTAATATTCACACAGTAAGACATGGGTGTGTTTCTCTTGTGGTTTTTACCACTTCCTGCTTTAATCTTTTAGTGATGTACTTGCTGATCCTTCCCCTCCACTAGTCTGAGCTCTATGGTAGAATGTTCAGTTTTCTGAAATCATAATTTTCTTTTAAATGCATCACAACCTCTGGAGTACACTGTGCCTGGTGGGCTTCACTTCTCAATCATAAGTAAATGAAATTGCATCATATGAGTACAAATTTACAGTTTCTACCACTGCAGCACAACTAACAAAATTGTCTTCATTTTCTCTACATCTGTCTCTCACACAAGCATAATTTCTACAACCATTGCTTTGTTTTGCTTTACTCAGGACTTTATTCTCAGAGACTCGACTTTTCTCCATGAACTTAGGTTATATTGATATATGCTCCATTTTCCTTTTTTAACATTTCCTTTGGATTCATTTCTACTAGTGGAAATTCAGGATCATGTGTAAATCAGACAAATGTTTAAAAATCAAGGATTAGAGGTGGAAGCATATAATCAGATATTATGATTTAAGAATTAGAAAAGAATGAATGAATTAGAAAATTCTTGAAATTACTTGATACCCATGGTTTGTCTGTTTCTGAAACGCCTATCATTTGCAGAGTTATTTAGGAAAGCTTTCCCTCTTGGGATGCATTCATTAACAAATAATATCAGAAACTGGATTTTTAGACACTGGAGGAGAGTCTCCAAATTTGGAAAGGATGGATGGAGTTTAAGACAGGTTCTGAATAGAAGATGTCTATGAAGAATAGGGAGGTATAAGGAGAACATCAAAGTGGAAACCTCTGGAGCCTGGAGTAAAATGGAAACCCTGAGCATTTGATAAAAGAGTACAAGAAGAGGGAAGTAGAGGAAAGGATTATGAAGAGAGATGGATGTGTTTTACCTTGAGAATTTTATGCTTGTTTGTGGGCATAGCAGAAACAGTATGATTCACCTTAAACAAAACAGATAAATGTGTTCTCAGTAAGCAAGAGTTAGGTGGGTTTTTTGCTTTTTGTTTTTGTTTTTGTTTTTGTTTTTGTTTTTGTTTTTGTTTTTGTTTTTTTAGTTAGCCTCAGGATAATCAAGCCCTGAGATTCATTCTGGTCGAGGTCATCTACTTTGGAATATCAGAACATAATGAGAAGTTTGAATATTAGAAAAAGAGTAGAAGCAAGAGAATTGAGGGCAGCATGGCAGACTCAGTACACACAAATCAGTTCATGCAAGTCACCAGACTGTATCATGACTACCTCTGTGGGATGGGGGCCCTACCACATAAGGGCAGGCTCTTAGGAATGGCAAGCATGTGTTGCGAATTGGAGACAGACAGAAGACTATGTTTATGAAGTGGTTGGCATCGTTGTTATATTTGAGACTGTAGTTTCCAAACATTCAGGTGTGCTTCTCTGGGTAGAGACTGAGATCTATCAGAGAAATGAAAATTACACATGGAAAAAAATAGGATTGACTTTGTTAACACACAAAAGTATTAAGAGTTTGCAGAGGATTTTCTAGGTTTCCTTCTCCTTATTGAGACTCCTTTTGTCTTATTTTACTCTAATTCTTAATGCCACAACCTACTTTTATCCCAGGTTGTGAGACAGAAACAATTTCCACTTCCTCCTTATAACAATCCAAAGTATAATTCCATCAAAGTTCATCTTAGGTAACCAATGAGTTCATCAGGCTTACCTAGAGAGCATGGGAGTCACTTACAGGAACATGGGGAAACTCAAAGCTTCTGCATTAGAAAGTCTTCACTCAGCATGGATTATGATTCCAATAGCAACATAGATGGAGCTCACTACCACCATTTCATTTAACCTTACCCAGCCTGCATCATCTAGCACTTGGCCACACCCTGAGGCGTCATGCACTTATGACACAATTGTATGCAACAGCTTTTCAGAGTGGCTAGAATCTCAGATGAAGGTCAAATGATACTCTCTACACAAGCAATTTTCAATCTGTGGGTAGTAACCCCTACGGGGGTAAAACAACCTTTTCATGGGGACCACGTAAGACCATCCTGCATATCGGATATTTACATTATGATTCATAACAGTAGCAAAATTATAGTTATGAAGTAGCAAGGAAAATAAGTTTATGGTAGGGGATCACCACAACATGAGGAAATGTATTAAAGGGTCACAGCTTTAGGAAGGTTAAGAAAAATTGCTCTATACCCTCCTCCTCTGAGAGAAGAGAATACCAGCAATCAACAGATAGCATCTTGATGAACTCTTGGAAGCAGGCACAACTGGTCTGACTATTTTTCTTACAAGATCACATTCTCTAACATTCCCCATCTCTATCTTGAGTATATAAATATTGATCACATACTCTAGGTTATCAGAACACAATATAAATTAGCTCATTCTTAAAATTTTCAATTAGTATATTAATGAGAGAGAACAAATTATATAGAAATATACTATAGGAAATAAAATTGGGAGTCTGTTCCTTAGAAACTTGGCTAGAAAAAGGAGGAGCTTTATTTGGGTATTGGATGCCTTCTTATAAAATGACTCACTTTTAACTATGTCAACTTGGCCTAGTCTGCATTTGGTAAGTCTTCATGCTTGGTTTTTAATAAATTCACTAAGTTCTTATGCAATCACTGGGAAATGCCAATATTATACACATGTACCCAGTAAAAGGAGGTCACTTTCTAATAAGAACCCCTTTTGTAGTAGTATGAATGTTTAACATCCTTGTTGTTAGTAACACAAGTGAATGACCTAATGTTTTCTTGCAAAAGAGCAATTATATAACTGATTATATAGCCTCATATTAACCCTAAGTATCTAGGAAATAAAGTCTAGGCTTTGCTGACTCACAGTAGGAAACATATACAGGGAATGGATCCTGAAGCTGTCCCCTAAGTAGCTTCAGAGATTTTTAAGCAGTAAAGATGTGGTTGAAGGAAGGGACATTAGAAGTCAGGAAATATACCCATTCAATTAACATCTCTCAGCCTTAGTTTTACCATATGTAAAATGGAAATAATAAATTACAGTGTAATGTGAGTGCTTCTAGGAGGTCACTTTGCCATTGTACAGGAAAATTATGCCTATTTTTAAATAAATACACACTTGTCTCTACTCTCTCTACAAAGAGTTGCTTTTGGTGAAATAACTTAACTTGCAATTCATTCCACTGTTTTCTCTGCACACAGCTTATTAGCACATAAGGCACAGTTCTTTTACTCTTCACCATAATGACTGTCTTTGAAGTACCTCCATGACTCTTTAAATCTGTATATACTCCTTCAAAAAATAATATACTACAAAGATAACTCCAACTAGAGTGATGTGTCCAACCACATTTGTATAATACAGAGTACATAACTTATTATATTATAGATATAATTATTGCCTCAGAAATGGCTGAGGGACCATGGAGGATTCCTTTCTATCATAGCTAAACTTTGGATCTTAGTTACAAAGTCACTAGAAGCCTGTACAGATAAATTGCAGAACTTATGGCAAGAGAAAACCTTTCTACAAAATCAAGCCTTTGTTTCATTATCTGGTGTTTTTTAATTTCAAGCAAACATGACTGTCATTTGGCATTCTGCAATGTCATATTCTCAATTTGTGCACAATTGTGGCTATAGTGGTGATCTTAATGGGACAACTTTATTTGTAACAACTTAAACATAGTAATAGATGGACTTTTCCAATCCCATCACCCTTGAAAACCTACCTGGAGTCCCTAAGGAATACGTCTGTTCAGCCTTTGTTGTGTCTGTTTTGGATTCATGGACAAATATTCCTACCTCGAAAACACGTAACTTAGGAAATCATTTCTAAAGTCCTTTTATTTCTTTACCCCTAATGCCTAAACTCTCAGGGTCAATACTGGTTGTGTTCTGCTGACAATGAGGTGACAGCAAGCTGATCTTTGTTCATTAGCTTCCCCTTGACACATTTTATTCACAATTTGGGAGACTTAAAACCAGAGTGCCACACAGTGGCCTTATTAAACTTTAGGACTAAGACGTAAGGATAAGGTTCCAATCTGCAGTTATCAGAGTGGTGAAACTTAGATTTTGTAAAACTGTGGAGCTGTTTCTGTTCATTGCTTTTGCTCCAGAAAGATGCTGCTTTTCTTTTGGTAGAATATTAAAACTTAATAAATCTGTCAGAGCCTGGGTATTTCACTTAGAAACATGTTAAAAGCATGGACATGAACCAATCAAAGATCAGTCAATCATTAATCAAATAGGATATATTGATGGATTTTCAATGTGCTAGACAGTGGGTAACAGAGGAATATCTATTACATTGTTGCCTACACATATGAATGAGAGAAAGAGCCATTCTTTTCAATTCACAATGACCTATATGACTTCATATACTGCTGGGTATTGTCACGTGGCAATATCAAAGATAATGGTTGAAAGGTGGACAGAGGCCAGGGAAAGAAGGATTGAACCATGGATATAGCCTCTGTCAGGGATCCATTTTGAAATATTGGGACTGAAGTTTCAAAAGGCTATTTTGAATTCCCACCCAGTGGCACTCCAGATAATAGAATCTCGATGTCACCAGAGGTGATAGAATGGGTAATAGAATGAAATGAATACGATGAGAAATTGTGAAGAGTTAGAGTTCGTTTTTTATTTTGTGAAGGGCCTACTTTAAGGACCATGACAAAGTAAAGGCACTATTAGACAAAAGAACACTGCGCACTGAACTCTAGGCAGGTCTCGGAGGCTCTTTGGACTTTTGCTTTTGTCTCCACAAAGCCATTAATGAGATTTACTCTTTCTACTTCATGGCTATGCTGTGAGATGATGCATGGCAACATATCTTAAAAATGTATGAATGCCTAGCATAGCCTCAAAGACTTCTGTGTCCTTTCACATTAGGCCAATTATGCTACAATTTACAAAGTTCTTTTGATTTCTTTTTCGGACTTCTCTTCCAGAGGCTCAGAATTACTGGCACCAAAAAAGCACTCTAGGATTTTTTTTTATTCTACATGCCACATTATTCACTCTCTTAAAGTGTACAATTTTGTGGCTTTTAGTGTATTCAAGAAGTTTTACAAACATCACCACTATCTAATTCCAGATGGTTTTCATTACCTCAAAAAGAAATCCTGTACTCATTAGTGCTTACTCCCCATTCCCTCTCCTCCCAGCCGCTGGCAAGCAATACTTTACTTTCTGTCTCTGTAAATTTGTCAACTCTGGAAATTTCATATAAATGAAACAATATAATATGTGGTCTCTCTATTTAGATTCAGTGTAGTGAACATATTTGAAAGTTTTATCCACATTATAGCATGTAGCAGTTCTTCAGACATTTCTCTGGCTAACTAATATTCCATGTATGGATATACCACTTTTGCTTACCTATTCATTGATAGGTGTATATTTGATATTTCTATTTTTCCTTTCTTATGAATAAACTTCAATGAATATTTATGTGCAGGTTTTTTGTGCTAACGTAGGTTTCATTCACTTGTGTTTATACCTATGAATAAATTTGAGGGTCATATGGTACATTTACATGTAACATTTTGAGGAACTGACAAATTCTTTTCTTCAGTTTCTTAGTAGTAGTGTATCAGGTTCTAATTTCTACATATCATTTCCAACACAAATTATTACTCATTTCTACCCTTATTATGCTAATCCCATCCTATCTTAGTGATAGTATTGCACTGTGTCTTCCATTAAAATTTTGAAATGGCTCAAACTATGCATTTCTCATGTTCTTTTAGCCATTTATATATCTTCTGTGGATAAAAAACTACTCTTGTTCATTACTTATATTTAAATTAGGCCACTTTTGTTATTTGGTTGTATGTATGTTTTCAGACTTATTGATAAAATCTTTGACCAGACATGAGATTTGCAAAAAAAAAAAAAAAAATTTCATTCTCTAAACCAAAGAAATTTTTCTTTAATTCTTATAAAACCAAATGCATCTCTTGTCCTTTTAGTTTTGGTGTTTTGTTGTCATATCTAAAACTATTGCTTAATCAAGTTCACAGGTATGTATCTCTATTTTCTTTGAGGATCATAGAATCACATACTTTCAGCTATTAAATCTGGTACTGTGCTTCATTTTCTTACAGTATTGCATATAACGATGGGTAGGGGTCCTAATTCATTCTCTTGCTTATAGAAATCCTGCTGTCCTATCCACATTTTATGAAAAGAATATTATTTCTCCAAAGAATTTCTTTATATCCTTGTGAAATAAACTATTGATCATAAGTGTATGACCTTATATGTAGATCTCATATATATTTCACTGAAACATAGTCTGTTTTTTTTTGCAAATACCACGTTTTTATTACTATACCTTTATACTGACGTTTGAAGTTAAAAAGTCCAATTCCTCTAAACTTGTCCTTCATTTAAAATTGTTTATGGCATTTTGGGAATCTTTGAATTTACATACAAATTTAAATTTTCTTTTGCTAATTTTGAAGGAAATTACACCTGTTTCTTTCTGAGATTATATAGGATCTATAGAACATTTTGATAGTAATTGCCACATTAAAAATCTAAAGTTTTCAAATTCAGTAACATATGATTTATTTCATTTGGGTATTATTTAAATTCTTGAATTTTGTAGTTTTAAATGTATTGCTCTTGCCTTTCTTGTGTCAATTTTATTTTGAAAGTATTTTATATATTTTTGAAGCCGTTGTAAATGGATATGTTCTTCATTCCATTTTGAATTATTATTAGGCTATTGAACAGCACTTGTTATTTGTATATAGACCTAATAGTATATAACAACCTACAAAATATGTTTACTAGACTTAATAGTTATTTTGTGTGCCTTTAATTTTTTCTTTATATAAATTAATGTCATTTGTGAGTATAAATAATTTTATTTCTTCATTTCTAACATAGATGCATTTTTATTGCATTCTCTTCATTGCACCATCCTTAACCTCTACTA
Organism: Neotoma lepida; assembly: GCA_001675575.1. Classification (NCBI taxonomy): domain Eukaryota; kingdom Metazoa; phylum Chordata; class Mammalia; order Rodentia; family Cricetidae; genus Neotoma; species Neotoma lepida. The sequence continues at coordinate 219,652 of LZPO01116963.1, forward strand.
CAATACTGAACAGTAATGAAGACAGAAATCTTTCTCTTAATTCTGATATGAATAGGACAGCATTTTATTTATCTATAAGCAGGTGATTAGTGATAGATCTTTTAAAGATGTTAATTCTTTGAGAATTTTAATATCCTGAAATGTTCTCCCTGCTCATTCTTCTAGAAGTTTCAGAGTTTCAGAGCTACCATTTATATCTTTGATACATTTGGAGTTGATTTCTGTTTGGAGTGAGAGAAGGGGGATCTAGTTTTATTCTAATACTTGTAGATATCCATTTTTTCTCAACTATGTTTGGTAAAGATGCTGTCTTTTCTCCAATGTATGTTTTTGGATTTTTTTTCAAGCATAAGATGGTTTAAGATGCATAGGATCATATATGGGTCCTTGATTCTATTGTATTGATCAATGTCACTTTTTTCCCTGCCATTGTCATGCTGTTTTTACTACTGTGGCTCTATAGTATAAGTTGAAATCATGCATGGTGATAATTCCAGCCATGTTTTTATTAATCAATAATATTTGGGCTATCAGGGGTGTTTTGTGATTCTTTTTTTTTTGAGGATGCTAAAATTCTGTTCTATTTTTTAAAAGTCACTGAAATGATTATTGTGTGACAATAGATTTACAGACAAACAGCATTTTAAACAATTTGAACATGTATAAAACTACTTTTTAAATTTCTCTATATTTGTGAAATCTTTAAAATGATGTTATTCACATGAAATTCTTTTTTTGTTTGTTTTTGGTTTTTCAAAACAGGGTTTCTTTGTGTAGCTTTGGCACCTTTCCTGGAACTCACTTGGTAGCCCAGGCTGGCCTCGAACTCGCAGGGATCCACCTGCCTCTGCCTCCCGAGTGCTGGGATTAAAGGCGTGCGCCACCACCGCCTGGCTTCACATGAAATTCTTTTTTTATATTATTATTAAAAAGATTTTCCGCTCCTTTTACATACCAACCTCAGATCCCCCTCTCCTCCCTCCTCCCGCCCTGCCAGCTCCCCCCCCTCAACCCACCCCTACTCCCACCTCCTCCAATACAAGGTCTCCCTTGGTGAGTCTATATGCATTTTAAGATTCTTTTCACAATTTCTGTAAAGAACTGTCTCAGTAGTTTGAATTGGTAGATTGCTTTGGGTAGGATGGCTATTTTCATAATGCTAGTTCTACCTGTCCATGAGTTTGAGAGGTCTTTCCACCTTTGGATGTCTTCTTCAATGCTTTTCTTTAGTGTCTTGAATTTTTCACTGTAAAAGTCTTTCACAACCTACATTAAATTAATTCCAAGATTTTTCAAGGCTATTGTAGATAGGAGAGCTTCCCTGATTTCTTTCTTGGTATGTAAATCATTGTTATATAGGGAGAGTACCTGATTTTTTTAATGTTAGTTTTGTGTTCTTCTATTTTAATTAATGCATTTTTCAGCTTCAGGAGATTTCTGGTGGAGTCTCTTAGTTCTTTTATGAGAAGAATCATCACCTTCACATAAGGATATTTGGACTTTTTCCTTTCCCATTTTATGTCCTTTATTTTCTCTTGACTTTACTGTTCTAGCTAAAACTTCAAGCATTATGTTGAACAGCAGCAGAGAAGATAGACATTGTTCTTGATTTTAGTGGAAATTCTTCAAGTTTTTCTCTACTTAGCATGTTGTTGGCTGTGGGCTTGCTGTTTATCACTTTTATTATGTTGAGCTATGTCTCCTGTGTCCCTAGATTCTAAAGGCCTTTTATTTTATCACAAAGAGATATTAGATTTTGTCAAAGATGTTTTCTGGTTTCTGTCATTCAGTCTATTTATGTAGTGGATTATAATCATTGTTTTACATATGTGAACCATCCCTACATCTCTGGAATAAAGTTGGCTTAATCATGAATGATCTTTTTTATGTAATCTTGAATTCTATTTGGTAGTAATACATTGACAGGTTTTGTCTATGTTCATAAGGGAGATTGGCCTATGTTCTAGTTAGTTTTTCCATTCCTATGATAAGACAACATGAAGAAAAGAAATTTGGAGAGGCATGAGTTTATTTCACCTTACAGCTTACAGTACATAATGAAGGGAAGTTAGCAAAGGAACTCAAGACAGGAACCTGGAAGCAGAAGTTGAAGGAGAGGCAGTAGAGGAATGTGGCTTACTCCTCATGGCTTGCTTAGCCTATTTTCTTATAGAACTCAAGACCAGAAGTCCAGTGGTAGCACCTAAAACAGTGACCTGGGAACTCCCATATCAATCATCAATCAAGGAAATGTACCACAGGCTTGCCTACAGTCAATCTGATGGAGGGAGGCATTTTCTCAACCCAGATTCCTCTTCCCAGATAATGCCAGCTTGTGTAAAGTTGAAAAATTAACAGGAATAATTGGTCCCTTGTCAACTTGACACACTAATACATTACTATCAAATCATAACATTACCTCTCTTCCTTATCACCACAATCTCATATAGATATCAATATCACATTATAAAACAGTATAACTTTCGTCCTAGAGTCTTTAAAAGTTCAATCTGTTTAAACTATCCAAAGTCTCTCTAAAAATCCAAAGTTTCTCTAAAATATTTAAGTCTATTAACTATGGGCTATCAAAAAATAAAAATTAGGTTACATACTTCTTGTTCTAAGAGCAACAAACCAGGGCCAAAAGAAATTTGGAGAGGAGTTTATTTCACCTTACAGCTTACAGTCTGTCATGAACAAAAGTCAGCAAAGGAACCACCGCCATGGAGGAATCACAATTACTGACTTGCTTCTCATGGTTCACTTACCTTGCCTCCAGTGGCCCCTCCCTTGTCAATCATTAATCAATAAAATCCACTACTGACTTGCCTATAGTCCATCTGATGGGGGCATTTTCTCAATTGAGGTCTGTCTTCCTAGATAATTCTAGCCTGTATCAAATTGACAAAGAAAAGCTAACCAGGACATCTTATATTTAACGTTGTGTATTAAATCCTTGGTTTCAGGATCAGGGTAATGCTGGCATCATATAAAGAATTTGTTTTTCTATTTTATGGAATAAGTTGGGAAGTTTTGGCATTAGTTCTTCTTTTAAGATCTGAAAGCATTCTGTGCTGAATCTATCAGCCCTGAGGTTTGTTTTTTTTATACTTAGGAGATTTTTTTACGTCTATCTCATTTATTGGTATGGGTCTTTTAAAATTATTTACCTCATTTGATTTAAATTTGGTAGGTCAGATACATCCAGAATTCATTCATTTCTTTTAGGTCTCCCAGTTTAGTGCTTTTATGATTCTCTGAATTTCCTCATTTTTTATCCCTCCTTTTTTAATCTCTAATTTTATTGTTTTGGGTTGTTATTTTGTGGTATCTTAAGTCTTTGATCAAGACACTTAGTGATATGAACTTTCATTTTATAACTGCCTTCATTGTACCCCATTGATTTTGGAAAGCTGTGCTTTCATATTTATTCAGTTCTTAGAGTTTGTAAATTGCTTTGTAATTTCTTCTTGACCCCATTCTTATCCAGTAGCATGTTGTTTAGTCTCTATGAGTTTGTGTCATTTCTCTAGTTTCTATCACTATTGATATCCAATTTTATCCCAATGTGATCAGAATGTAGGATATTATTTCAATTTTCCTGTATTTGTTGAAATTTGGTTTCTTTCCTGATATGTGATCAATTCTGCAGAAAGTTCTATAGGCTGTTGAGAATGATGTGTATTCTTTACTGTTAATGTGCAATGTGCTGTAGAATAATTTGTTAGGTTCATTTGATTTATGATGTTATTTAACTACAATTTTTCTCTGTTCATCTTTTACCCAGATAATCTGCCTATTGGTGACAGTGGGGTATTGAAGTCACACACTATCAGTGTGTTGGGGTTAATCTGTATTCTCAGATATAACAGTATTTCTTCTATGAAAATGGATAAAACTGTTTTGTTGTATATGTGTTTAGAATTTTAATATCCTCTCAGTATATTGTTCCTATATTTAGCATGCAGTAACCCTCTTTATCAATTTTGACTAGTTTGGGTTTGAATCTATTTTATTAAATATTAGAATAGCTGTATCAGGTTGTTTCTTGGTTCTATTTCTATTGAATAACTTTTTGGGAATTGAGTACATTAATACTGAGTTGTTACTAAATAATGTGTATCAATAACTGTCATTCTTTTTCATGTTGTGTTTTTTTAGACTCCTTATTATTAACTGTGTTGAACACATATTTGTTCCCTGTGGCCTCTTGGATGTGTTTACACTTGTCTTCAAACCGAAGTATTCCTTCCAGTATCCTCTGTAGAGCTTTCTTAGTGATCATAAATTTCATTAATATGTTTCAGCATGGAATGTTTTGCTTTGTCCCTCAATTTTAATAGATAGTTTTGCTGAGTATATTATTCTGGGTTGACTTCTTTTTCTTTCAGAACTTGGAATTTATCTTTCCAGGCCCTTTTGTCTTTCAAAGTTTTGGTCAAAAAATCAGATGTTAGGCCAGGCGGTGGTGGCACACGCCTTTAATCCCAGCATTTGGGAGGCAGAGGCAGGCGGATCTCTGTGAGTTCAAGGCCAGCCTGGGCTACCGAGTGAGTTCCAGGAAAGGCGCCAAAGCTACACAGAGAAACCCTGTCTTGAAAAACAAAAACAACAACAACAACAAAAAAAAGCAGATGTTATTCTGATGGACCTGCCCTCATAAGTGATATGACCTTTCTCTCTCAATTTTTAGTCCCCTTTCTTTATTCTGTGCTTTTAATATTTTAGCTATAATATGTTTTGGACCTCTCTATTTGGAATTCTGTATAGACCTGTATGGACATTCTTTCTCTTGGTTTAGGAAATTTTCTTCTATGGCTTTCTTGAAAATATTCCATATGCCTTTGCTATGGTGTTCTTCTCCTTCTTCTATACTCATAATCAGAAGGTTAGGTCTTTTCACAATATCCCAGAACTCTCCAAATTTCCATTCCTATTTCTTTTAAAATTTGTTGTTGACCTTTACTGAGTAATACAATTCCTCTACCTTATCTTACTTCTCTGATTAACTCTTTTCCAAATAATCCATTCTATTGGTGAAGATTTCCACTGAGGCTTTTATTTTGCTTAATAAGTTTTTCATTTCCAAAAAGCATTTCAGTTTATATTTTACTCAGAAATTTTATCCCTATTTCCATATCTTAAATTGATTTCTTCATTTTATTCATCTACTTGTTTTTGTTCTATTAGAGTATATTCCTGTCTTCTTTGAACTATTTGAACAGAGTTATAATCATTCTTTTGAATTCTTCATCTGGTTATTCTTCTAAGTCATTTTTATTAGGTCTACTTATTATAGAATTATTGATTTATAGAGGGGACATGCTGTGTTGATTTTTTTTTCCTTTCAGTTTTTTGAGAAGGAATTTCTCTGCATAACCCTGAGTGTCCTGGAACTTGCACTGAGGACCAGGTTAGCCTTGAACTCAGAGATCTGCCTGCCTCTGCCTCCTGCATGGTAGGATTAAAGGCAATCACCACCATGCTCTGATGTCTTGTTTTGTTTTTTTTATATCATTTTTGTGCTGAAACTTGAGCATCTAGAATTGGTTTCTTGATTTGATCTTTTAATCTTTCTTTTGGGTTTTTTTTTTTCCCAATTCTGGCCAGCTTTGTTCACCCTTATGTTCAGTAAAGGACTAAGTCCTAGTACACTTAAAATATCCTTTCCCTCTCTGGGACTGGTATTTAGGGAGTAAGTTCTATCTCAACTCTTCCTCTCATGATCAGATATTGCCCCACCAGATAGGGTCTCCAACTTAGGTCTGCATGATTCCAGGGGAGTTTGTGGATCCCTTCACATGTCTGTGAGACTTCACCAGAACTAGATCCAGTTTCTATGCTGGATTCTCAGCAACCCTGCTGGACCTTCTTGGGGATGTGGAACTTCCCACTTGCCTGTGGGCCTAACCTGGAGTTAAATCAGGCTGCCACTCTTCTTCTGACGCTGCTACAATATGTTACACTCCCCAAGTTCAGATAGGACTTACTTGGGTTTAGGATTGGTCTTTTTGTATGATTCCAGATTTAGCTTGCTAATATTTTGCTCAGGTGTTACCCCTGCCTGTGATTGTAAGAATTAGTCTGTAGTTCACTCTTGGTACTGTCTTTGTCTTGCTTTGTTAATGGAGTAACATTATTATTATAAAGTAAATAGGGAAGTTGTCCTTATTCTTTTTGTAATCTGCTTGTAAAAGATTGATATTAGATCTTTAAACATTTCATAGAATTGTCTAGTAAAACTAAACGGTCCTGGGATACTGCTTGACTAGTAATTCAATATCTTTACTTGGTAAAGTTCAATTTTGATTTTTTAAAATTTATTTTTAGTAAGTCTAAGTAATTTGTATCTTTATAATAATTTCTTGATTAAGTAACTAAAGTTTCCATATATTTGGATAAATCCACACCTTTATACATGCATAGGGAACAAAGAAGGGCAAATTTAATATAACAGAGGCTAAGCCCGAGAAATACTGTTGCTATTTGGAAGTAGTTTTCTTTACTTGGAAGTAATTTTCTGTTCCTGATATTTATGAGTTAGCCTTTTTCAACTGGAATGTCACAAGCCTCTTTGCTCTGGATTACTAAAAATTATTAATGATTTGGAGCCAAAGATGACCTTTTTTGTTTTCCAAGAAAATGTCTAGTACCCCACTGTTGTAAATTTTCTTCAGAATACAAAATCCCTTAAATTACTAAAGACTTTGGGGACAGTGACAATTATGAGAGATAAAGTAACCTTGTTTGTCAGCTGTTGTTACTGAAGTTTGCCATGGTGTGATTTGGTAGAAGGATTCGGTTTTAGAGGATTTTTCCCCATCAAGTTACCTCTAGTATCATGTATCTTGGAGTTCTCTTGGCTTTTGAAATCACAAATGCAAGGGAATGATTCATCCACTCTGTATTATAGAGCAATTTTAATCTCCTAGTCTTGGAAGATTTCTCATTTTGTCAGTAGCCATTTTTCTCACAGTTCAGTTGATATCAACATTTCAGGAGAATTTATCAATAATATTTTTGATTTTGTTTTGTTAATACAAAATAATAGTCATATATCTTTATGGAGTACAATATGAGTATATGCATGTATCAAATCAAACTAATAAGAACTTATATCTCATCAAATGTTAATCATTTTCATGTGTTGGAAACATTGATGCTTATCTTTTCTCATAAGTTTGAAATCTAATGTAGAATTTTATGGATAATAGCTAGCCTACCGTGGCATAAAGAACCGCAACTAATTCTTCATATGGAACTCTTTTAAGGAACTCAAATATATGGGAGAGTAATACATTATCTTCATTTCAAGTACATAGTCTAGATGAACCTTTCCCTATGGATGCCCCCCCCCATGCTCTGATGCAAGGACAGAAAAGACTAGAAATGCACTCAACATACCAACACTATCCCACAAATTTTCAAATAACATTATCCTGGTTACATCTGTTGGTCACTTCCTCCAGTTATTTAACTGATCATAATTACTCACTTTATAGAACAAAACAGAGATAGGAAACAAAAAATCAAACCTGTTTGTCTTATGGTAGTTTTTAGAAGAAATACTTTTTTCTTTTAATCCCAGGATTTAGGGTACTCGGGCAGAAGGATTGTGAATTTGACACCAACTTTAGCTTCATGGTGATACTATACATTCCAAATATTTTTAATTTTTAAAAAAGGAAAAATGGTACAGAGGAAAAAGTGTCAGTGTGCTTGATCAAGGCTAATTGAATATTTTGTTTTTGATGACTAACATAACATAAATTTCACAACCTGTTTCATGTGTCAATCTTGGCTCTTGCCAACTTCCATTCCTTTTCAAACACATCATGCTCTCTCCCTGGAACGCCCTCCAATGCTTTGTTTACTTAGAAAAAAAAAGTCTGTTTTTACTAAGAATACTCTTTCTGTGGAATGAAATTTCTATGAAATTTTTTATCTCAGGATTATAACATTTGCTAGTTGTTAGAATTTCTTTTTGCAGCTTATTATCCTGTCATTTTATCTTCTGATGTATTGATAACAACTGCTACCATTTTGCTCAGTTTTTTATATCTTTTATTCAGTCCTATCAAAATTTAATCATCTACATGGCCATATTTGCATATCTCATGAAATATTTACTGAATGCTTACTGCTTTGCAAATAGTACTGCATTTCAGTTTTGCAGCAGATCCATGTGTTCTCTCCATTTCACAGAAAGCTCAATTCACATCTAAAGAAGTCAAGTAGTTTCTTCCAAGTTGTCCCTAGCAAGAGACAGAAGAAGGACTTGAACACAAACCAACCAAGCTACCATGCTCTACTTCTTACTAACTATAGTATACTGACCCTTCTCTCTTTCTGTATTTTTCATTGATTCTTCTCCGAGTGTAATATCAATCCTCAGAAGCATTTGTGCAGCTTCCCTAGAATCAGAAATTAATTTCAGATTCGTAGTGTTTTGGGTCCTTCATGGCATAGCTTCTTAGGGGAGAAGCATGAAAGTGTAGAAAAAAATAACTATGAAATAAATAAGGAATGCAGACTCTTATTCCCCTCTCCCAGTCATTAGTGAATATATTCTTAGTGGAAATGCCAGTGACTTGTAGTGCAGGTAATATCTTTTAGATGATCTTGGTACTGTCATAGATCAACATTATTTTAATAGAGCTGAGCTTAGGCTTCTCTTTCTGAATCCTCTCCTCCTCTCTTCTCTTCCTCCCTTCTTTCTTTTCTTTCTCTTCTCTAACTTCTCCTCTTCCCTGCCCTCTTCCTTCTCATCATTCTCACCCTCCCTTTCCTCCTTTTGCATCTTCTTCTTTCTCCCTCTCCCCCAGCTCCAATTTTAGTCTTGTCAAGAATCGTATCAGTGTTTTATAAGTAGGATGGTACACTATAATCATCTTGGTTAGTGGCTGTAAGAAAACAAATCAGAACAACACTCCAAAATAAGAGTATAAAGAGGATTTGAGTCTGAGCTGCTTATTCAATTTCAGTTTTCAAATTCCATCTCAGGTGATTTTATACTTCTAAATTATACCGGAAAAAGGCTGAATAATTTGATTAAATCTCTTCATTGTGAAGCACTTGATAAGTAAACAACATTAAATACACACCTGAGTGCTATACAATAAAAGATCTAGCTGTCACTTCAGTTCAATCAGCTTTTCTTAAATTCCTCAGGATTCCAGGAGAATGTTCACCTTGCTTATGACTTAGTTGTTAACTAACATTTTCTAGATACTTCACATGTATTCTTTTAATCGTCACAACTCTGCAAAGGTGCATTTATGCACCTCATGTCTTAAGGAAGACACAGATTCAGAAAAGATATGCTGTTAACGTCAGTTGCAATATTTGACACTAGGTAGAATTTCTGGGATTTACAAACCCGCCCTCCTGACTCCTAGGTCTGTGCTCCTGGCACGTCATGCTGTTTTCCCAAGTAACAAAAACTAAGGACAGCTAATAGCATTTACTGTGTGTGCCTGATAGCTTCTTAGTGTCTGGGCTGAATATTAATTTATGAGGTGATTACCAAGTTCATCTCTAGCAGTCTACCATTCATGCTGAGGCTCAGAAGAAAATACTGTCTTTGCCAAGGCCCCACAATGAGTCACAAGACATAAGCCATAACCTTGCTTCATTCTAAAGGCCTCATATATTCTCATATATTTGTAATTTTTCAGCTTCATGTGCACTTACACTATCTCCTACTAGACTACAAACATCTAAATGTCAGGAAATAATCATTTCTTCCCCACCCGCCGACATTAGTGGTCTTCAACAAACTTGTTTTAACTGACTAATTCACATTTGGAATCAAAATTTTAAAAAATTGAATCTTTTAGAAGTGTAGTTTCTCTAATTCCTCAGTGTGGTGGACAACTCACCTGCTGTGAATGGGGTCTATAGTTTGGGAACTAGGATGTGCTGGGAGCCACTCTTTTTTTTCTCACAGAGGTGTTACAGACTGTAATCTTTTTATTATATGTATGGGTGTATCTACCGAAGCTCAGAGAAAGGAAAGGATATTAATCCAAGATAACACAGACATTTATAACAAAACTGGGTAACTATAAAAGGTTAAATAGTAAAAAAAATGCCCCCTCCTGCAATTCCACAGAAATTAACTATTATTCATCAAATTCTGTACATTGCTTCAACTGTTAAATACATTTATGAACATAAGCAAAAACACAACAATTTTATTTACCCAATTAATATTTTGTATATTTTCAAAATATTACAGTAGATGTTGGAAATTATTCCATATTGTTATATATAAAATTGTTTTTAATGGGTGAAGTGTTACATAATAATTTAGCTATTCTTATATTGATGGGTATTCGTGTTATTTTTAAACTTGTGCTGTTGTAACAATGTTGTACTGAATGTCTGTGTATATGTCATGTCATGCATGTGAAAAACATGTACTGAGTCAAAGAATGTGGATGTATGTTATTAATTTAAAGTATTTTTGTCCAGTTATACTTCATGCAGATTGTAAGATTGTCAAATAAAATTTAGATTTAATGAAATTGATAAGTTATAATTACTAGCCATTTTGCTAAAAGATTATCTTAGACTTGAAGAAATATTCAGCAGAAGTTCTTTAAATGATTAATCTCTCCTGTACATTTAAATGAGAATTCAATAGAAATGCATGTAGTAAGTGCACTGATATCCAGAAACATATCAACATGTTTTTAAAGCGTAATTGATTCTGTAGAGAGAAAAATACAAAGGAGTCAGACCCAGGTAGGAGGGAGTAAGGTAGAACCTTACTTATTCTTAGGTTAATAAGTTAATAATCTAAAGTTATTGTCCTCTCTTTATATGAGTTCTGCTTTTTGCTACAGCTCAGGCTGTGTACCTAGACCTATCTAAACTATTCTACAAATTCAAGAGCAATAAACTGGTAGAAAATTGTAACTAGGACTCAACAGGATTTGAAGAACTTTTCAAAAAATGTTCAACTGAGTGAAGACACTAGAGGTTCTAGGTTATGGTCCTATTGTATCTGTTGTGCTCATGCTGAGAAGAGATGAGACTCATAGAAAAAGCAGCAACACTGACTAAAGAGCACAAAATTTCATTTGGCCAGGAAATATAAACTTCAGTGACCTAATTCACATCATGGTGACCAGAAATAATAACCACATTTTCACGTTTTAAAATACTGAAAGTACAGATTTATAATATGCTTAGTACAAAAAAATAATCAGGTTATGAAATTGATATGTTAACTAGTTTAATTTAGTCATTTTATAATATAGGCATATATCAAAATATCACATCATACCACATTAATAAATGATATATACCATTATTTCTCAAAGTTTTAGGGAAAAAAACCTGAGTAGATGAGCTCTGGGGATTTCCATATTAAAACAGGAACTAGTCAAATATGCTGCTTGTTAACATCATTTTTATTGTTTTAACAAGCCAGTATATCTAAAAACATATTTCCAAGTGACACAAAAGCAATTGAGATCATCATTAATAACTGCACAGTGTTCCTTTTTATGAATATGGAATGATTTAATTCATCTCCTAGTAGTAGACATTTAAATATCTCAATCTTCCTGTTCAAAAATTGCTACAATGAACTTTTTGCATATCTGATTATTCCTAGAAGTTAGATTTTAGTAAAAAAATGTATATTCTTACTTGTTAAAATAGCTAACAAATATATCCCTTCACCCATACTTAGTATCCAATGTAACTTCAAATATAGCATGTAAAATTCTATTTAATTTGTATTTCTATTATTTTAGGGAATTTGACCAATTTTCATATACTTAGTGGTTATTTGTTTTTATATTTGCCTACTCAGTGTTTCCAATTTTTCTATTGTATTATTTTTCATCTTTTAACAAATATACAGAGAATTAAAGCAAATGAGCTATAAGATATTCAACAGTTCAGTTGATCAACAAAGTAATGAAATAGCCAACAGTTCTCAAAAGATGAAATACAAATGATCAGTTAACATTTTAAAAAGTTTTCTCCTTTCCTGGCCATCAGAGAAATGCAAATTAAAACTAATTTCATCTCACCTCAGTCAGGATGGCAGTCATTAAGAAAATAAAATCATGTGCTTGCAGGAATTTGGACAAAAGTAGTATACAATGTCGGTTGAAATGTCAACTGGTCCAGCAAGTATGGAAACCGATATGGAGTTTTCTCAGAACACCAAAAACAGATCTACCATATGACCCAGCTATACTGCTCCTGCATAGTTAGCAAAAAAATTCTAAATAATATACTACAAATACACACATCCATGTTTATTGCAGTAACATTCATAATAAGTAAGTTATGGAATTAATCTAGGTAACCAACAACAGAAGAGTGGATAAAAAATATGTCAAATACACAAATGAATTGTTTAACATAAAGAGTGAAGTTTTGTTATTTGCAGGAATATTGATGCACCTGAAGATAATTATATTACGTGAATTATATCAGTCTCAGAAAGCCAAATATCATAATTTTTCTCATTTGTGGGTCCCACAATTTATATTGGTACATAAAATGATTAACCAGTCATTCTGGAACCATACAGTGAATAATTTATAATTTATTCACTAAATTAGAATGATGTATTATATAGGCTATATATGTTTTGGGTTTTCTTGTTTGTTTTACAAGTTGACCTGTGCTGAAGCCAGTATCAAGGTATTATAATTGTTGTGTCTTAAAAATAATTTAAATGCCTGGTAGAGAATATCTTATTTTTTTTTCAAAAATATATTAGCATTATCACACATTTTATTCCTCCAGATACATCTTGGGATTATTTTGGCAAGATTTCATTTAGTTAACTTTAAATTTATATACTTTACTGGGAGAGAACAGAAATCTCTAAAATATTGTATCTTCTCCTTGAAGATCACCACATATCTTCTATTTAGTTCAGACCTTCTAGTCATACCTCAATAATTTAATTTTACCTTATAAGTTCCATATTAAAACTCACTATATGAAGTATGAGAAACTGTATTCTTCAGTCTTCACTGTAGGTTAATGATGATATTTACATGCTATAATGACACTGATAGTGGTTAAGTCACCTACCTTATTCCTTTACTCAAAATGGTGTTTTATTTTAAAGTGGAAAAGAGCTTAATTAGACATTGATGTGAAGTCAAACTGGGTGGAAACATTGTGGGTCTGACAGAAAAGAACAGAAACAGGGAGGGTGTGGGAAAAAACCATATTGTTACATAGTCTCAGTTCCTGCTGGGGCATGGAATCATATTCAAGATTTGTGATTTAAAAAAAAGAATATGACCAGAAAGAAGATGTAGAACATTAGCCAGTCAATAATTTCAGAGCCAACACGCATGCAGAGGATCTCATGCCAATTATATGACCATGTTGAGTGTCATAAAGCATTAAAATGAATGTTCTCTTTGCAGTTCTACAGTTTATCCTTATATGCTTTAACATGAGAAAGAATGTTTGTATTTGCCAATCATTTCACAATGACATCTTTAAGAACTTGATAACAGATTGTTGATAGAATTTGCTATTGAAAAATAAACAGTATCAAAGAGTGGAGTTTAATGTTTAGTCTCTGATGAGCAGGAGCTGAATAGGTATTTGTATTATCTGCGCTAATTGTTCAGCCACCTGGACTACAACATGGAATTCTATGACCTTCTAAAACTAATTTGGAGCAGGCCCAGATCCCACTTACAAATTCCTCTGTCAACTGGAAATATAGAAGCTGACTATAAACAAAAAATGGAAAAAGATATCTGACACACTCGGAATGCTTTTTTTTTCCGCCTACAATCATTCACTGTACATCTCCATTGTGTGCAATTTTCAAACGTTATGCTGACTCTACCACCAACTTGTTGTGGCTTGATGTATCTCCATATATTTTGTTCATTTCATAACTTATGAACCAAGAATCCTATTAAAACATTTTATTGGAAAGCTTTTAATGTCCTTAACAGGTCAGATTTTGTGTTACTGTCACTGATGGATCAATGCTATAAAGAGACAGTAATACATTTCCTGGAAGAAAGTAGCTCTTAACAGAGTCCAGAAATATTACAAACTGAGTCATAATTCAAGAAAATTTGGGGAAAACATTTTGTAAGTATGTTACAGAGGTAATTCAAGCTTTATATAGAGGAGTAAGCTTGATGTGACCAAACAGAATTTTAAATTCTTTCTCATTCATTTGATTCATAGTCTTAGAGCAAACCAAGGATGTAATTCCATGCAAGTCAATAGTCTTGAAAAACATAGATGAAAGAATACCTTTAACAAACACTTTTCAACTCAATTCAGCATCACATTAAGAATTATGCATTATGATCAAAAAGGATTTATTGCTGGGATCAAAGGCTGGTTCAGTATATGTAAATGAATAAATATGACTCACCACATCAACAAAATGAAAAATAAAAATCATATGATAATTTCAACAAAGATAGAAAAAGCATTTGACAGAATTTATCTTATGATAAATACTCTGAATAAACCATGTAAATGTTCCCTTAGCACAAATTAAAGGTCATATATAAGTCTATAATTAACATCATACTTGTAATATAGTAAAAAGACAAGGATGTACATTGTCTACTACTATTGAACATAATGCTGGAAGGCAGAACCTGTTCCATCATAATGACCCTTATTTTTGTTATCACAGAAAGGGTTATAAATTCTGTTACAAGAACTTAGCTCAAGATTATTACTAAAACTGTAACCAAACTAAATATGATAGTTATATCATTATTCTGTTATAGAACCCTAAAAATTTCAGCCATATAGAGAAACAGAATAAATAATAAAGAAGTAATAGACCTTTAAAAGACTATTTTCTTCCATCTTGTTTTATCCCTAATCCACAATGTGCAGAGTACTTGAGAATGTATTTTGAACTATTTCCTTGGTGACTCTGTTTACTTATGCATCTCTATGTTCTGAATGTATGCATGTCTATCAAAGGCCTACTATGTGTTGATAGTACTGGTACTGGGAGCAACATAACAAAACCAAACTACTAAGCAAATCATACATTTTCGAACCACATCTTCCTTTGAGTAACTCTTATCCTGAAAAGAGGGAGGTTAGTTTCTCTGTACATCTATAAGGACTCAAGTTGGACGTGGTTGTGATTTGTTTCCTCTACTGACTTAAGAGGACTTCCTTTTGCTTGCTGTGATTTATCATGCAAAGTGTGGGCTTTATTTCTGGCTTTTACAACTTACAGGCCTGAGAGTGCCCTCACTAGCAATGTAAAAACAGTTAAGGATCACGTAAAAAATAATGTACTGTTTTTTTAAACCATTTAATTAGCTAAAGTATGAATCTATGTATGATTACAGGTGTCAGTAGGAGGATGCATTCACTAAGCCAACATTTGTGCTGTGCCAAACTAACAGAGTGATAATTTCCACAACTGGTCATTTTCTCAAGGGCACTCTTGGCTTTTAGTCAAGCTAAAGCATCCTGTTTTCAAAAGCAGTAAACAGTCCTAATAATAATGGGAGTATTAGCAGGATCTGAATTGCTAATATCTATTAAAATATCTATGAAGAAAAGCAACATAACACAGCATAAAACCATCTTCTTTAAATGGTTTGATTCTGTGTGATCAAATTGTTTTGGGGTCGTTGTCTTACTTTTATCAAAAGTAGTATATATTACTGTCCTTTTGCCTAGAAATAGTCAAGGAAAGAACTTTGGAGACACATTACCAGATCTACTGTTGCATTTTTCTCCCAGGGAAGCAGAAGTATCTGTGTGCCAGCAGAAATGATTGCACCATTGATAAATTTCGGAGGAAAAATTGTCCATCTTGTCGACTCCGGAAGTGTTATGAAGCAGGGATGACTCTGGGAGGTATGGATATTTTCTTCTTTTTTCTCCTTGTCCTTCTTCTGCTCACCTCCATCCTTTAAAATGATTGCTTTAGATCTGATTCTCCTCTGTGATGCTGCTAAGAGTATCGTATATGAAATAGATTCAGGCCCACTTTCTCATGGTGCCTTCTTTATTTTTACCTATGGCATTCATATATTTAGAGTTTGGCATAGGACCAGGAGGCATAAGGATCAGAAACTAATAGATGAATGAGGGTGTGCTTTTAGGATTCAGCTCCTTAAGTGATATATTGATACTGGCCTGAAGCTGCTCAGTGTAGGGATGAGAGAACCAAGTAATCAAAACTGTCACAGGTGCAAGATGAGCATGGCACAAGCAGGCTCTGAACACCTGGGACTATCCCTCAGCTAACTGCTGCATGTACTGTAGAGACAGCCAACTGGAAGATAGAGCTGCTTCTCTTTGGAGCCTGTGACTAAGGTACCAAACAGAGCCAATTTCCTATCCTGTGTCTCCCAGAAATCAGCAGGCTTTGTAATCATTTCCTCTTCTTTACAAATCCATTGATCATTTCCAGAAGCATTTTTCCCAATGGCACAGTAGCTTCTTAGAATATAAAGCCCTTTTAAGGGTGATCATCTATCATAAGTCTGTGTCCCATGAGCTTGTGTCTACCGTGAGCTCTGTTGTCCTTCCATAATGGCTTCATGCTACTTGATTGACACATATCTCCCCTCTTCTAATTCTTCATATCTATCTGCCGGATGCCAGAATCCATGCTGCTGCCTGATGCTTCCAAACAGATGCATCTTTCATGAGAAAAAGAAGCACATTAGTCTACTTTGATTTAGAAAAGGAACTCAAAGGAAAACAAATCTGAGTGCCTAAAACTATAACCTTATATTTGATTATTCAGTATCAGTTGGGAAAACCCAAATGACTGGAATTCAGCCTGCTTTTCTCCCATCTCAGAGCTAATATGAAACAGTTATCTCTGGCTTTCTATAAGGCACTCAATGCCTGCTCTGCCTATATATCATTTTAGATAACTATATCCTCCCCTCCTCACAGACCAGTCATCCTTTTACCCAGACCATAATACTACAAGGAAATTGTTTCAGGCTTGATCTGTAACAATTTCAACAGGAGCATATCAAGTTATAGGTAGTACTCTCAGTAATCATACGTACATGCCCTGTGTGTTATTTTCCAGGCAGCCATATCAAATGAGATTCAAATATTTGACAAAGTCTGACCTTGTTTTTGCTTCTTTGGCCTACTCTAAGGATATCCTATAGTTGTGATTTGCAGTGGGGAAGAAGTCACAAGACCATCTGTGGTGAGGTACAAAGAAATCCAGTAAAGGTGACAGAGGGAAGGATTGAAAGGAAAGGTTTTACTACATGGATGTGATGTCCTGAGCAAGTGTTCTGATACACTCTCCTCTCAATAATTTAACCTCCTGTGAATTGTGCATAGTATACAGTGGCTTGAAAGTAACTGTAAGCCCATTTTGATAAAAGTAAAATTTAATTATAAGATACTCCTTGTTAAGACATTGGTTTCATGTCAGAGCCCAGGTCTTCTGACATTACTACAGTGAACCTCTTTGGAAGAGAAATCTACATATTACTAAGATTTTTACTATACAGTGTAATACTGTGACATAAATTTATGAATTCAGTCACTGAAGGAGTGGTACAAAAAGCTATCTGATTGGTTTACTGGAAAAAGTAGTCAAGTTGAATGGGCATGGGGAATACAATGCTGAATTGCTATGGACAGTTTTCACCTCAGTTTCCTTCCCACGATATATTACTGAGTGTCACATACATACAAGACAGCACATTGGGCACAGGAGGTTCAAGCTAACAAACTTCAAGAAAACAAGAAGATAGATGCCCACAGAATACAAGGATCATTTTTTCCCTTTTGCTATGCAGGGAATTTAACCTAGTGCTTTGGACATGCTAGGCAAGTATTATACTACAGAGATAGATGCCCAGCCAACTCATAGAAGGATTATTGATGTTGTGTAAATGGCTTTACCTTTGAAGTCAGACAGACCTAAGTTAAGAGCCCAGATGTATTATTTACTCCATGCCCCCTATGAACTTCATTTTCATTATCTATAATTTATAAATATCATCCTCAGAGTTACAATTAGGATAAAATGAAAAGGTGAATAAGAGCATCTTTAAGAAAGTGCTAGACAAATGTGAGCAGTTCTTATTACAATGAGGTCACTAGCATATTAGGTAGACACAGGCTGTTCTTAGCACTTTCGAATGAGTTTCTCCATAATAACTAGCTTGGCTTGCCATGCAATATGTGGTATGTAACAACAGTCAGTGGATCACAAAAGGAACACTTCTGATTACCTCACACTGAAAAGTGCTACCAGCATAATGCTTAAAATCTGATTTTAGTAATTTAAAAAAGTTTATGTTAATGTTGAAGTACTAAATCAGTGAAAACCAAAGTGTTTATTCTCTTGGGCTTAAAATATAAACCTTTGCACATCGCTGGAATTATCAGCACATCCCCTACTTTCTGACATAACTTCTTCCAAAGCTTATTGTTAACTTACAGTGTCAGTATATAACACATTTTTTATTCAAACAGTGGAAAGATAAAAGAAAGCATCAGTTCATAGTGGCCTTTGTGAATACATCGGCAATAGCCTCTCATTTTCATAAGATTTGGGTTTAGCATAGACTTTTTGGTCACCTTTAAGAATAATTTACATAATTTTGGTTCATTTTCTGTATCACTCACACTACAATTATGTAATATATAATAAAGCAGCAGTTCAGAATGTGGTCTTGTGCAAGTCCCTTCTCCCTCTCAGAGACTCTATTTTTCCATCACAAAACTAGAATGATCAGATTTACCAAGGACCCTTCTGCTGTTAAAATTTTGTGATTTGATGTTAAAATCCACAAAGAAAATTTGTAGGATTATCAATTTTTCTTCAATTGCCAGTCATCTGCTCATAGAAGTACTAATACAAGAGATTGATTTGCACAGCAATTTCAGCTGCCCTCATTCACACCTGTGTAAGGTATGTGCCAAAACCATATTCAATGAACAGACTATTGAAGGAATGGAGGGCAAAGCTGATGTTTTGAATTCTTGGAGAATATGGCACTCTATAGCTGATATCTGCTTGGTCTTGACATCTTATGATCTCTAGTATGGCTGTGTCTATAGTGTTCCATTTGCTGATGATGGGAGCTTTTAAATTAGGAGACACTTAATACTTAAAAGCCTTTTCTTCATGTTTCCATGCCTACTTTCCTACCCCCTTGCTTCTTTTCTTAGAAACTATTGGTATTTATGAAACAATTCCATGGGTGGTGAGTTCTCAGGATGACCGTTCAGGCTCTTAAATGCCCATCCATGGAAAAATAGATGCCTTTCTTTGTTCTTGATTGATGTCTGGATGCTTTTGAAAGCCATACATCAAGAATTGCTTTAAAAAAAATTAAATGTCTTGCCCATTTGTTCTTTTAAGAAAACACTTAACTGTCTGGATAAGGACCTTGCCTCCAGTGAATTGGTGGTGACTTTTATATAGTACACAATCCAGATAAGTGCACAGGCATCTCTCACTTTGTTTTGTATTGCCCAAGAAGCACTTCCAGTTTCCAAAATGGAATCAATAAGAAAGAACCAGCCTTCCTGCCATCTTCTTTCCTGACCCCTTCTTTGCTCATGTTCCATTTGTTTTCTTATTGCCCGGGCCAACTATTACTTCTTTTTGTGTTCTGAGACTAAGTTCTCAGTATGTGGTAAATAGCATGGACCTAAGTATTCCTTGCCCTGAACCATGCCATGCTGTAGACTGTACAGGATTTGCAGGTAGCAGCTACCACCTACAGGAAGGGAAGGACCATGGGGACCCAGAGCACGTGAGATTTGATAAAGTGTTCATTTATTTCAAAGGTTATTTGGGCCTGTTATCCCAGTGTTTGTGGGGCTGACAAAGGAATATCCTAACTTTTAGGCTAGTTGGGCTACATAGTAAGTTCCAGGCCAGCTATGACTGTAGTGTGGGACATTCTCAATATACAAGCAAGCAAAAAGATTAATTGAGAAGTTTCTTTACTACTAAGAGATTGAATTTTGTCTATAAGGATAAAATCTTAACATGTATGCAAATTTTAACAATGTCTAAAAGTTCTGTAGTTAGGAAAATAGTTCAGGGAGCCCTGGAAATAGTCTGATGCCATGATAAACAGTAATTTACAATGTTCAAGATGGTCCTTATGCTACCACCTCAAAGAGAAGTACAACATTGCTCCTTCCATATCAGGTATCCTAGATGCAAGAAAAGGATGGAAATGCTGAAATAAAATTTATGGCATGGTTCCTTATATATTTAAAAAAAATCATTGATGTGACTCTATCTCTCTGTGCACTCTCTCATCTACAAATACATTTAATGAGTACCTATTGAGTGCTAAATATGTACCAGACTCTATACTAGATATCTGGGGAGGACAAGCCTAATATAGATTTAAATGTATGTTTTTAAAACTATATAGGGACAAGGGGGTGGTTCAGTGGGTGAAGGCAATTGCTGCCAAACCCACATCCCATATTTGATCTCTGGAACCTACATTGTGCAAGGAGGTAACCAACTTCCTCCGATTGTCCTCTGACCTATGGCACCTTCACACCCACATGCTTGTGAATACATGCATACACTAGATAGATAGATAGATAGATAGATAGATAGATAGATAGATAGATAGATAGATTAAAAATTTAAAATTATGTCACATAAGGGAGACAGTGATTGTGGTTATACTTTAGTCTTAAGGTATAAGGAGAAAATGACTGGGGATAATTTTAGTGAGATGCAATGGAAGGGGGATTCAAGGCTGTGAGCACAGGGACGTAAAAGCTTTGATGAGGCTTTAAAAAACAGCAAGTGATTTAACATGGCCAGAGATAGGAAAATAGGGAGGCAAGCTGTGACCACACTGAAAGTGAACCTGATTTCAAGCAGTTGAAGATTTACGGTTGCCAGACAGACATGACCACATGTCACATTATTAATTGTGTATTTGTTTTAAGAGAATTTCTGGGAGCTTAAATGTTATATTTGGGGGCTGACAATTTACAAAAAGAAGAGTATCAGGGCATGCAGAGAGAAACAAACTTTCTAGCATTAAATTTTGCTAAATACCTTTGCTTTATTCTTGGGGCTACTTAGCTCCACTTGGAAATCTGCAAGTACTGACCATTCACAAGAAGAAACATTGACCTAGACCAAGAGAATTGGCTTGTATGAAGAACCTGCATGTACATCAAATGACAGTTGCTTTTATCTTGACCACAGTTTTCCACTATGAGCTCACAGAAAACAATTTCAGTGCATGCTTTAGAGAAACTGATTTCTAAGTTCAAATGAGGAAAAGAAACCTGCATATTACAATCCTTAGGAAGATTTGCACTGTAAATACTGTAATAAAATAAACTGAGAAGCTTTATAACTCAGGATTCCCAAACTAAATTAAAATTCAAGTCCCCCTTTTCACATAACACCATTTAACATCCTACCAAAACACTGCTCTCTGGAAAACACTGTAAAAAAAAAAAAGAAACTTTGGTATAAATAAAGACTTTATTCTGTGAGCAAAAATTTTTACCTACTCAATGTCATCCATTTTCCAAATGTATGTGTTATCACATACTGGGTAAATCAGTGAAGTAGTAAACAAGAGCAGACCATCTTCAGCACATCTCAGTACCAGCGGCTACCAAATCCACTAAAGTATACTAGAGAAGATCTATAGCATGCTTGTCTTTCACAAAGGATAAGATGGCAAAAGCCTTATATTGCCCATAACAACTGGTAGCCATAGGCACATAATCCTGACCAAAGGAGCATGCTAGAAACATTATTCTAAGAAATAGAATGACTTTCAGCATGAAAAATGGTGATCACTAACAGTTTTGTTGAACACTGTCTGATCAACACCCCCATACTTAGCCAGAACACCAACGTGACAGTATAACTCTTTATTGTAGAGCGAATCTTAAACAGTCTTATTAATTGAAAACACCAGGCCAGGTATTGAGGTAA
>LZPO01116963.1:266262-283983 GCA_001675575.1 Neotoma lepida
TGGAATTCTGAGGTGGGAGGAGAGCTGGGCAGGAGCCCAGTTTTTATGAACCACATTTGTTCTGTCTCTTACTCTCCCTACAGATCGCAAGAGAGCTGCATCAGTTCACTTTTGACCTGTTAATCAAGTCCCACATGGTGAGCGTGGACTTTCCTGAAATGATGGCAGAGATCATCTCTGTGCAAGTGCCCAAGATCCTTTCTGGGAAAGTCAAGCCCATCTATTTCCACACACAGTGAAGATTTGGAAACCTTCATACCCAAATGCACCTTGTTCCCTTTTTCAGATGTCTTCTGCCTGTTATATAATTCTGCACTACTTCTCTGCAGTGCCTTGGGGGAAATTCCTCTACTGATATACAGTCTGTCATGAACATCTTCCTCAGTTCTACTTCCTGGGCTTTTCCTTCTTTCTTTTTCTTCTTCTCTCCCTCTTTCACTCTCCCATGGCACATTTTGAATCTGCTGCCTGTTGTGGCTCCTGCCTGTGTTTTGAGTTGTGTTGTATTTCTTTGAATCTGTGATGATCTCCATGTGGCCCAGTGTCAATTGTGCTTGTTTACAGCACTGTGCTGTGTGCCAACCATGCCAATGTCTACTCACCTTATGCCATGTCAAGTTTAGAGAGCTATAAGTATCTGGGGAAGAAACAAACATAGAAAATAAAAAGCAAAATAAACCATGCTATGTTTGTTTCTTCATGATAAATAAATGAACACATAGGATTCCCAAAGAAGCCAATAGTGACTAGAAGAAAGTAAAAATCACAGGTACACGAGGAGTCACTGTTGTTGTTCATTCTGTCTCTCTGTGGGAAACTTCAGTAGTTGCTAATGGCTATTGCCATTAAAGAGCAGGATGACCCCAAAGCTTACTGGTAAGCTAGAAAGAAAAAAGGACAAGGAGGGCGGATGGATGACCATTGCTTCCCCACAGCCTTTGTCTCTGAGTGCTAGAGCGCTCAGTTGTAGGGCAATCCATTGTACTGAAATGGCTTCTTGTCTGAAAACTTGTCTGCATGGGAATGCCTCCTCCTTCAAATCTTTTTCTCTCTCAATCCTTGCTTCCATCCTCAACTGACTTTCAATCAGTATGCTAAGAGCTTTGAACTAAATGTTCTCTTTAGCCAAAACTTTGGCCACTTCCACTGAAGTTAGGTCAGTGAGAAGAAAGCAGAGAGATCTGACTCTTTGGAAGGCTCTGTTCAGATATATGTCCGTATTTCCATGTGTGAGCCATAGAGGAGCTTTGTGGCTGGAGTCGGAGGAAAAGGAAGTGATGGCTTAGCCATTCTCCCTTTAGGGACAGTGAATAGTTGATCCCTTAGTGCAATCACCTTTTCCTCTACTTTTAAATGGACCTATAGACTCCTTGCAGCCACATTCTCACTCCACAGTTCTTCAGTGTTTGGTGGGCCTGAACTTCACTATAATGAATTTAAGCCATGGTGGTAAAGCTTATGCACTTCTTTGGACGTGTTTGTAGACACTGATAAGATCTCCCTCCCACTATCACCATGAAGGCTAGCAGACCAGCAGCCACGGCATCTGTGTTTAGATGTCAACAGTCTAAAAGACATCTCACTCAATGTCTTTCATCAACAGTCAGATTTCTGGAGCCCTTAGACAAATTAGAAAGAAATCATCAAAGGGACCAGATAAACTGGGCGGGCATCTTGCCATTGTCCTCCAGAGACAATATATGCCTATCAAGTGGAGAAATGTCAATTTCCTCCTCTGAGTGACTAAAGGACCTACCCACACCATGGTGGAGGAGAAAAACTAAGTAAACAGGCTGGGAAAAGTGAAGACGCTAGAACCAGAAAGCATAAAATGCTCTCCTTTCCATCCAGCACACTCACCGGCAGAAATCATGGGAAGAAGAGAGAAGGCCAAAAGAAAATACAGACCACCTGTCTTCAGAGGCAAAGTCTAAAGCCAAATGAACACCATCTGGCTAGATGGGCACCAGTTTGCTCATCCTCTATTGCAGTTGCTGGGCTGACTTTGGCCAAAGTCACTCAGATGCCTCACCAGAGTTATTGCCTCTCAGTCAGAGGGTGCAGGACCACTGAAACATTCTATAGAACCATGACTCCCATTGGACATATCTGGCTGGTGTGGCTATAAATAGACTACACCCATAAACTCAGGGCATGCCCTGGGTCACTGGTCTCATGTAGTCCATTAGTACCCTTCTTTTCTGTGGACTCTGTTCCTCAACCTTGGGTGCAGGAGGAATTCCTGCCTACTCTTGTATTTGTACAATTCCTCCTCACTTTACCGCTGAGCTTAAGAATTTAAGGGCCAGCCTCCAAGCTGCTCATTTTAGTTGGTATACTATGTTAATTGAGAAGATAGTTTCTGAGTGACATGATATGATACACATGAGTTTCCTTCCCTGATTTCTGTGTTGATATTAATAGCAAAACAAACTTGCAAAACAACTTCTTTAAATAACAAAGAAGGGAGAATGTAAGATGGGTGATATGACAATCCAGCCTTGCTGGACAAAAACTGAAGCTGACAGGTTCCCTTTTTGAGCTAGGATAGATAGATTTTGATTTGCTTTGTGATGACACCATCTGGCTTATGTACAGGATCTCTTTTAGCTGTATCTTAAGCAGAAAAAAAATCACCACTCTTTTCAGTTAAACTAAGTTACATTTTAATAATTCCTTTACATCTCTTTTGAAGCAATTTCCATCTTCTGTGGTACATGGATTTTATTATAAGATTCTAACAGTTGTCTTTGTAAATACTAGAGGCTCTTTGTTCCATTTCTCTATGAAGTTTTTCATCTTATGGAGTTCCAGATCATGACTCTTGTCTTTATGAATGTATATGTTTTTGTTTTTACTTGCAATAGCTGAAAATCAGTGCAACAGCAGTGCAATCAAAGCAACACCAACTAGATAACTCCAAATTTCCAAGTGAGAGAACTAGAGAAAACAGCCTACATAAGGCCTTATGCCTACTGTTTCTGTACTGGAATTTGAGTGAGCAATGAAAGTCGTAGTTTGGCTGTGTTCTCCCACACAGGCAGAAAAGAGGTTGGTTTTTGCTTTTTTTTTTTGATTTTCTGTTTCATTTCTTTTTGTTTTCTTTGGCCATCAGTGTTCCAGCTAGTGTGACTGGCAGAAGTCTCATCTTGCAAGCACTCTACTCAGCAGAGTGAGTGTTGCTGGTACACTGTGCTCACATGTGAATGACTGGCCATTGCTCCACTCATCTGATAAGATGGAAGATGAGGATCACTCACTGGACAAGTCGAGGTGATCATCTCCAAAGAGGTTTACAGTACTTGATGGGAATGGAATGTGAGGACGAGAAAAAGAGGAGCACCATGCAGAAGGCCCATCTGGGCTGGGCAGCAGATAGCTGCCAAAGTCACGAACTCTGTGGTTAAAGAAAAGAGTCGTGTATCACTTTCAACTCTCATTCACAGGGCAGCTCGCTGTGTGTGGACTCTGAGCTGACATGGGAGTTGGCTCCTTTGTTCCATAGATTTTCTATGCCACTGGCAATATTATTGTTCTTGGAAAGTTCATTATTTTTTTAAATTACCTTACTCTGAGAAAGGGATTTTTTTTTGAAGGATTCTGTCATATATCTTTGGAAAACAGAAAATCAGTAATATGTATATTTTTATGTATGTTCACTGGCACTAAAAAAAAAAAGAAAAAAAAAAAAAGCTTCACTCTGTCCTTTGGGTAGTTGCTAAGGTTAATTGTCCAGATTGAGAAATGTGCTGATGCTAATATCCTTCTCTGTCCATACTCTATTTCTAAATACATATAGGTATATATAACAAGATATACTCAACACACTTCAAGAAAAAATTTTGTCCACCATCCACGTAATAACCTGATATTACACAAATTACCTGACTTTAAGCTTCAAGCGGCTTCTAATTGTTTCATTCAGTACAGATGTGGCCTTGCCCCCTTCTTTCCCTTAAATTTGGCAGGGCACAAAAGGCCCAAACCACCCCTTATACTTCCCCAAGACCTATGCCAGCATCTCACTCTAGAAAATTTTCTGAAGACAACTGACTTACTATCCCTGCATGGCCCTGAACAAACAAGAGGCTGATGATAAGTCTCCTATATTAGTTGCCCAGGTAAGAAGTCACTGGGCGAAAGGCGTGGTTCTCATGCTTGAGACACTTGAGAACCACGAATACTAACCTTCCAGATCAAATCCCAAACTGAAAGTCAAAAGAAGCCATTTAGTATGTGAAATTTCTTGGACTAGGAAGTTTCTTTCCTGGCTGTCTTTACAGACAGGTTTGTTCTCACCACTTATCACTTTGAAAATCTTTGAAAGTATTTTTTTAAGTAGAAAAGGAGATGAACGCATTACATTATGCAACCAAAGATTATATTGTATCTGCTAAGATACCAAAATTTTTAAGGGCAGGGAAGGAACAAGCATTAGTGCCTCTTTGGTAAACTATCCAAAGATAGACTGAAAGACTTTTCTGATGACTTACTTAGAAGACTTTGTGGGGAAGGGTTGTCTCACAATATACATATTTAGAAGCATTGAGGATAATTTGGAAAAAATGGGATTATAGTGTCCTTCACTAGCTGATTTTATAAGCATAACTAGCTTTCCTTTTTTCTAGTAGTTGCAGAGCAAATTCTTGAAGCTCCATCTTTGCATGGTTGGAAATGGAGCTGGTCTTGGCCACTGTGTTTGCTAGTGCCCATGTTAGCTTATTTGAAGATGTGAAACCCTTGATGAGAAGGGGTGCATTTAAAGGATGAGATTTTGCACTAGAAGGAGGGCAGGCAGAAACCCTCATTTCTGCCCAGTTTGGACAGCACAAAAAGTTCTCTGCAGTTTAAGGCAGAAAGTTGAAATATATTGTAAATGAGTATTTGTATCCATGTTTCAAAACTGAATTATATATATAGATGTAATGTGTTCTGATAGCTTTACCTTTCTCTGCACCTTTATATTTGGTTCCAGGTCATATCTGATGCCATGTACTTGTAAGAGAGGTTGCAGTTACATTTTTGGATGCTCTCTCAGAATGGATAAGACACCTGGATTGATCAGATAATTGATATCTCTTCCCATATTGGCCTGGTGTTCAGGCCTTGCAAAGGGGTGGAGGAGGAAAGGGTAGGGTACATGATGTATTGCACTTTACTAGCTTAAGACAGATGAATGTGGAAAGGATGGTGAAATCTCATTGAAATTGCCTGGGAATTGCAATAGGGAGAAATCCACATATGGAGCCAAGTGCCCACCTAAAAGACTGGCCAGCATCCTCTCTGTGGGATCTGAGCCATTGGGAGAAGGAAGGTTATTTCCTTGATCTTCACCATTCTTGTTAGAGAAGGGCAGTTGCCTGATCTTGGGAACCTGGAGTAAACGCTCCTTCTGTCATAACAATTCTTTCCCCTGCGATTGAGGTGCTCTTGCTACTGGGTGTCCATATGCTCTAATTCTGGTTTTGGATATGTTCTGTAAAGATTTTGATAATTGATAATGTATTTTTCTCTGTTAAAATTTGTTAGTGTACTAGAAGTCATATCTCTGTAGGTACAGTTCCATTGCTACTCATGAGTAGAGATATTTTCTTCAGTTAAGAGTTTGACACTGGGGTCTGTTGCCCAGAGCCTCCTAACCCCCAAGCATTCTAGGTGACAGCAGAAAAACCCACATTTTGTCACTTTTCTTCTGAAATTTCAGCCAAGGTAACAAATCACTGGGAATTCTCCTATCCCTCAAAAGAACATTAGATAATTAAATTTAGCAGGTGGTGTTTTAGAGTGAAAAAACAGCCTTTGACCCATCTTTAATATGACTCAATTTAATCTGGCCAGGAAGCAGGTAATGTGTACTAAGTGGTTTTCCTTGCTCAGTATAGCAGGATTCTACTTCATTTCCGTGTTCCACTTGTCTCTTGGCCTTTCACAGAATTAAATGAGAAGCTGTGAAATGGGCAGTATGGGTAGCCTGGAACAGTTTCCATATAAGCTACTCAGTAAGACTGTTGTTTAGCTGCAAATACTGTTGGCCAACAACAACTGGATGACACACGTATACATTACCCCCCCCCAAATTCTGAAATGTTACTATTTCTCTGCAGGCACCCTGTCTGTCTGCCACCTTGTAGTTTGAGTCATCATATTCTACATGACAGATAGACCAGGTTTGCAGTATCTCATGACCTTAGCACTTGGTGCTAACTGTCCTGCAGGGAAGTGCCTATGGGCTTGTCCTATAAGCCACTTTGGCCACTAAGAGTAGCCACCATTGGGATCCCCCGGTTAAAAAAGGAGTTCCCTCAGCACTCTTTGACGTACCATTCTGCTTTCTTCTAGACAGATAGAATGGACATTTATTCGGGAGGGCATGGCAGATGACATTCTTACACTGTCCTTGAGATTAATTTGGCAGTAGGAGGGAATAGACAATGTAACCAGAGATAAGAATTGAATTTTGTGGAGAGAGCAAAGAGAGAAAGCATTATTCAAAATTTTTTCAAAAGAAACAAATTAATTTTGCTTGAAACTTCTTTCGATGGGGCTTCAGTTCTCACAGCGGCACTTGGCCTCCACTGGGCAGCAGGACCAGCCCCAAGCGCTAGCATTCTGTTCTCTTTTTGTAATCTTGGAATCTTTTGTTGCTCTAAATACAATTAAAAATGGCAGAAACTTGTTTGTTGGAATACATGTGTGACTCTTGGTTTGTCTCTGTGTCTGCTTTTAGAAATGTCATCCATTGTGTAAAATATTGCCTTAGTGGTCTGCCAGCTAAAACTTGGCCACAGCCCCTGTTGTGGCTGCAGGCTCAAGTAATTGTTAACAAAGAGCCCCGAGAAAAGCTGCTAATGTCCTCTTATCACCATTGTTAATTTGTTAAAACATAAAACAATCTAAAATTTCAGATGAATGTCATCAGAGTTCTTTTCATTAGCTCTTTTTATTAGCTGTCTTTATTGGAGTCAAGAATTGGTATCATGCCCAGTGGCCTTTTATGCTACTTTGATTTTCATATATTTTTAAAACTCTTAGCCAGGGGTTATAAATTTGCCCTGTCTTAACCTTAGCATAGGTTGACCTGAGACCACCAAAATAACAGAGCATCTGTGTTAGAAAGCACAGATGGACACCAACAGTCCATTGCAACCTTTTGTGAGAAGCCCCAAGCTTGTCAGCTAAGGGAAATCTGCCCAAAGCTCAGTGACTCTCACTCACATGCTGCTTCCTATAAAAGCATGGCGCATCACTACTCAGTTTGAACCAAACGTCAGACCAAGAACGAGCATATTCTCAACCTCACTGTTTTGGGGGCCATATTATCCTCAATCACTCAAGTAAAAACAGCTGACTTCTTTTGTGGTTCATCAGTTCAAGTAAGAGCACTTCCTGCTGCATCCCAACGTTAATACATATGAAATCCCAAATTGGATTATTGATTTTGAGATATGATCGATCCATCAATGAGGTATTGCAGGTACCTTAGGCAGCAGTAAGAATGTTCTCTATGCCTCATATCCTCACGTGTAAAAGGAGTTGTTCCAGGTCTCCATTCTGGTTTGGGTTGGGGATTCAGTGAGAACATATGTCACACAGCTGGTGGGCTATTTGTTCTGGCTCTGTTCCTTATTAAAATTCCAGAACCCCTGAGAGGGATCCCACATTGAGTCATTTTTATCATTGTCCACCTCAAAGTACATGGATTTCTCAAATCTTTCCTGATATCAATGCATGAGCAAGAAGAGAGAAATAACAGTAATTCTTAGGATGTGTGTTTGTGTGCCTACAATGAAGAAAAGGAATGTGCATGTTTGTAGGTTACATAAGTCAGAGCCTGCATCCAGAATAGGCCACTGACCATCAATTGCTTAGGCTATCTTGTCTTGCACCTACAACAAATGACCTAACAACTGCACTACTTGATTTTACTCACCACTTAGTTCCTGGAAAGGTGGTTAACAGCTACCATAGGTTTTTTTTCCAGAAGTAGCAACACCAAGTTCAGAGACAAGACACCTAATAGACTTGAAAGAGCCTGCAGACAGAAGTCTTGTATTGACTTGCTTATGGTCATGCAACTGATACATACATATGACCCAAGCCTACTCACTTAATGTGTGACAATGGAAAACTCACCACCCTTTTTAAGATCTGAGTTGATTCATCAGTAAAGCAAATGTCTGTAAGAAGATATTTGGAACTACATGAGATAGAAAGTCTTTTCCAGCCTGAACACTATGGTGACTGAAAACACCAAAAATACTTTTCATATTCATGATCTAAGATGAAAAGGAAAGTGACTTTCACTATCCTCAGAACACAATTTCGGAGCTAGCACATCCATGGTTTGTACTCAACAAACATTCCAAGAACAAATGGTGGGAGGCAGAGTGTCAAAACAACAACAGATACTGTTGACCTCTTGATGGTTGGGAAAGGGCGCAAAAGTGTAATCATGTATTTATTATAGAGATTATCATGTAAATGACAGAAAAAAGTAGCAGCTAAATAAGCCCTAGTCATTCACCATGGTTTCAGTGGGTTGACAGTCTATTACATGCCCTAAATTAAACCAGTCTGGGATTGTAATCTATTAACACCTATCCCACAACTTTCTCATAGCCTTCGACTCAAATAAATAAGGTTTATCTTTAATTTAGAATTGATAAATTTAGTCTGGGAGGTGGTGGTGTATGCCTTTAATCCCAGTACTCAGGAGACAGAGGCAGCTGGATTTCTGTGAGTTCAAGGCCAGCCTGTTCTACAGAGAGTTCAAAGGACAGCCAGGGATGTTGCACAGAGAATCCTTGTCTCAAAAAACAAACAAACATAAATTCCCTGCTTAGAATTGCTAACCTTAGGGCTAGAAGGGCTTTTAGTCATATTCCAAATTTCTACTTTACATAGGAAAGCTGAGCCAAAATATATAATGATATTATGGCCTAGGGCCTGTAGCAAGGGACCATCTTTAGAAGCCAGTTTACACCCCGCTCATGTGTGTGGGTATGTGGGAAGCATTCCAAGGTGATGGGACATCCAAGAGGACTTACCCTGCCCCTGCATGCTTATTTGGAACCTTAAAAAGTGAGAGCCTCAACTTCTTGATCTATGACTCCTATGTACACAGGCCAAGAATCTCTACCCCAGTAGCTGAACCTACTTTACCTTCTACACATTCCATTTCTTCATTACCACTGTAAAGAAGAGACATACTTCATGAAGCTCTAACAGGGACTGCACAAGTAAATGAGAGACATAGTTATGGGGATGGCTTTCTGAGATAACAGGCAGATATGGATAGCTTAAGCATCCTAATAATTTTGCCACACTTTAGCCCATAACTTCTCATCTCCCTTCAGTGGCTTAAGTGAAAACGTCATTTGGGAGAGTTGGTCTAACTGCTAACCAGTAAGGCTCCATGAAGAACAAGTTGATTTAAAACAGACTATGTAAATACTCCTTCACATCTCCTCATTGCATTGTCTCAAATCTCAAACCAGAAAACAGGCCATCAGAAGAGGTAGGCTCTGTGACAATACATATTACTGATCACTTAGCAGTCACATGCATACCCAAAGTAAGAAACCCTTTTGTGATGTGTCATGGATAAGTCATTTCAGTGTTAGACTAACTTTGAAAGAGAATCTCATGGACTTTAAAGACTTCAAGGACCTTCACAGGCACATTATCCAATGTTTCCCACAACCATTGACTTTCAGTTGTTCAGAAATATTTATTTGTACAATCATTCTGTTTCCTTCCCAAGAACAAGGTATGGTTCTACCCTGATGGAGATCTGGGTCTACTGAGGGAGTTAAACAAAAACACAGATCATTGTAGTATCACCTAATGGATGCTAAGACAAGGAGATCACTGGTTTCTGTCATTGTCACAGAGGAAGAGTGCCTGCCTAGTCTGGAGGTAAGGTCAAGGAAGACTTCTCAAAGATATCAAGGCCACAACTCACATTGGATGAAGATGAGCCTGGGAGCAGAGAAAAGAGAGTCCCTCTTAGGTGAGAGTTGGCAGGCTTGTAAAGGAAACTAGAAGTACTTGAGTTGTAATAATAGGGAGAATTGAAGAAGAGAATAGCTGTGATGAAAGTATAGAAAAAGAATCACACACACATACAAAAAGGCCTCATAAAAGAGTGTAGCCTTTATCTTATGAGTAACAAGGATTCATAGAAGTCTTTGCCAGGACTTTAATTCCCAGAACACTGTCAGATAATTGACCTAATCTAAACATCATAAGATCCTAAGAATGCAGGGAGGTCAGCAATCAACCAATTTACAGAGAGGCAAACTGAGGCCTGTGAATGTTATTTGCCCAAAGGTTGCTACAGAATAATCGATATCCTTCAGTCTAAACCATTAAACCCACATTTCCTGATTTCCGGTATTATTCTTCTCACATTATATCAAGTTAGCAAAGACCTCAGGACCTTATAATGCAAATATTGAAATGCAAATATTCAAACATCTCTGTAATGATAGCATGTGTTGCCTGCTACCCTACTTGCACTTGCCATGGCCTTACCAGAGTAACACTGACACCAAGCACTGAAATAGTAAAGAAGAAACCCCAGAGAAAAAGATTAGTAACATTAACTTCATAAGTAATAAAGGATGTGGGATGTCAGCTAAATTCATGCTCAGTTAATTGTGAGAGCTCATTTATTCATCTAAACAGGAAATCAGAAAATTCTAGAGAAATGACAACTTTCTAGATGAGGTAATATCTGACTCTGTCCTTGAACTAGAACTTCACGAGAGAGGAAGGCAGCTAGGTAGACAACCAGGGCAGAGAAAGTTTGTGCCTTCTTTCTGGGAAAAAAGTCAAAGCAAACAGGAACAGAGAAGAAAGGTGAAGATGAGTCTGGGTGTGAAAATCTTCATTGTTAAGAATTAGAATTTCTTCTGAAGACCATTCATTCTCAGGTGCCATGTGTGAAAGATAATGGCCTTACATATAACATAGTCTGAGAAGAAGCCCCTAGGATTATGTGTGACACCTGACACGTAGCTAGCTCACCAAGCTTCTTTCCCTCCCTTCTCTCCCATTTAAGAAATGAAATATGAGTGCAAATGAGATCAACAGCCTTAGAAAGGAATAAGCTAGGCCTTTCATCATATGTTTAAAGAATATTATCTATGAACTTCAGTATTTAAACCATTAATATACACCTTGCCACAGCTCACAACTGATTTCAGGACACCATTTGAAATAACTAAGAAATTTTAATAAAGCTGTAATGTGATAGAAGTTGAGCTAAAACTTGTATGGCAATCTAACAGAATGTGAAGCAGAGATTGATTAAAGAATAGAATTGACAATAACAATGATAGCAACAACAATAATAAAACACCTGGAAATATTACTGCTACATCCCTTCCACTGTGTCATAAAGCTCTTTACACTATGTGTTATGCAATCCTCCTATCAACCATTGGAGCAGTGTTACTCTCCTTATATAGACAGGCAATCAAAGACATTTTCTAGCATAGACTAAGACTACTTATAAACAATACAGCCTAACCCCAAACTCAAGTAAGTGAATTGCCAAAGCCTACGATCTTGATCATTGTATCTGTCTTAAAAGGCTAGTTGGTTTCTTTTTTCAATGGCTTACAAAGAGACCCAAGTAACCCCAAAGCAGGCAGCAGCAGCATAAACAAGATGGAAGATGGATCTATCTATGTCATAATGCAATTGTCTTCTTACCCACTCACTGTGAAAGTGTCAATTATATCTGGTATATATGAACTTACGATTTCCACATAGCCTCATGCCAAAATTTCATATGACTATGGCTGGGAACCAAGACTACTCATTCCAATTCCTGTCTAGTTAGGAGTTTTGTGGAAGTATAGCAGTTCATTTGACATCCAAGTAATCTACGAACATATTTGTCTGTTAAGGAAGGCAGAAGAAATAAGCATTGGGGTTTATCAGCTTCTGTTATTAACTAACAAACTCATATAATTCCTATACCTTTTTTGGGTCATCATCTCCCATGTGTAGAACAAAAAAACTAAAGACTGTCTAGCTTACTTTTTTCAGCTTTGCCATGCTTTCTTGGACTGTGGGAAAAAATGGCAAAAAACAAAATTTTATCAATCTGGGATTTTCTCACTTTGGTTATACTCATACCTGTCATCTTATGCTTGCATTTCAGAAGCCTGTGCCTTAGAGCTTCCTCTACTGCAAATGTCTAGCCATCAGCTTTGTCTCCACACATCTAGTAATCTGATACTCATTTTTGCACAACAGACTCTAGCACATAGCATACCACCCTGCTTGTCAGTCATATGTATGTGTCCATCTTGGTGGGAAGGTGTTTTTGTCAATGTTTCTTAGGCCATTCACCTATATTGATGTGAGCCAAAGATATGGACAAGTAACTGATCCATACAGCACATGTGTCAGTTTTAGGTGCTCTGAGGTATTGGAGGATATAGACTTATAAAACCAGAATGTGGGCAATGTGGATGGAAAAGCATTACTCTTCAGGATAAGGCCAAAGGTTTTTTTTGGGGGGGGGGAATGGGAAAATCTTTTTTAGCAGTCCTTGTTCAGGTGGGTCTCCCATATTAAGTGCTCTTCTATGTTTCTGCTAGCAAATCCTTCCTGGTCATTAATGCTAATCTTAACAACGAGATTCAAGACCTTATTTTTATACTTTCTAAAACCGGATAATGAACATCTCTTTTTTAAACTTTGAATCTCCACTTTCTAAGCCTAAACCACTATGTGGGCTTGTAGTTATTTGTACTAGCAGCACACTTACATTTTTTACAATTTTGTTATCTCCATGTCATAGAGAACGCATATAAATCATACAAGATCAAGAATTACAAATAAGCATTGAGAAACTAACTGAAATGCTAAGTGAAATATAAAACTGATATTTTAAAAATCATTGTTGAACTGATATGTTAGTAAAAAAAAATCCAAAGACAAAAAATGAAGAGAAGTAAAAAGTCATATATAGTAAGCAAGTGTTATAGCACAACTTTGCTCTTAGAATTTTGCCAGATCTCAGGAGATGCTAAATTTCTATTTTAATGACCACAAGAAATGGAGAAGAGGGCAAGAAAGTTGAGAATCAGAGTCCCTCTGGAAGCTGTCTCTATGATGTCTGGCCAGCCTACCTAACAAAGCTACCTAACAGAGAGCAGGAGAACCTGCCAGGAAGTGCCGCTCCTCACATTCAGGCATGATATGTAGGATGAGAAGAGGCCATGGTGAGGTGCAGCAGTCTATCAGGAAAGGACTCACAGCCTCCCCTTCCTCCACACCCTGCACTAGGAACATTGAGGTTGTGGAGACCAAGGCTCACATTTGTCCCTTCCTCATGTGGTACCACATGAATCCTGCTAGAGTCAGAGGGATCTACAAACTTTGTCTTTCAATTCAGCACAGCTGTATCAGCAATTTACTCTGTAAGCACTCTCTTTTTTCTTATTTTGTATTATTTAATTTCCAGTCTTGCATATAACTCATGATGGTTTTTCTTTTGTGTTTGTATTGCTCAGTTATGTTTCTTTCTCTTCCAGTTTATTACTAGGCATTCTTCAGTAACATGTGATATATACTCCACTGTTACTCATGTCATTTTTTCTTCCTCTCATCCTTACCTCCTCTTCTTTTAACCTATAAGTTATACCCTTACATAGCTCTATCTTTACAATCTATAGATGCTAAAAAAAAATCCAATTTTCTGCTTTACCCACCTTGTTTCTTGTTTTGTTTTTACTGTTCATGGTATGCTTCCACTCGATACTTCTCTCCCTCTCCTGATCTTATTAACTAAAATTTGAATAAACTCCACACAAGCCTTGGTAGTTTATCATCAAATGATTATTAAAGTGAAAGGGGCTACTATTACTAGTTGGTTAGTATAACATGTGTGCTGTGGTAATATCGAGTATCAATGATCTCTCAAATAATGTTCTACTCAAAGAATAATATAAATTTTACACCAGAAACCTTGAGCTCATGAGCAACCCACTCAACATAATCATATCCAAATCTCATACGAACACTGAAAATACTTCTACTCAAAGAATATAGCAGATAAAATATAATCCAACCAAAGAAATAACAGCAGATGTATAAATTTCAGGGAAGAAATTTAAGCAGAATGAAAAACTAATACAGCTCCTACAAAAATTATTAATCCTATAGTAACAGCATCTGTCAAGAGTAAGTTAGATGGAATTCTAGACAGAGAACTCAAAATAATTATAAGTTGGTTCAATGAAATCAAAGAAGAAAATAAGTTCCTATTTGACAACATAAACACTGAATGTAATAAGGAATGGGTTGCAAAACATGAAAAGGGAATTCAACAGAGAAATGCTGAAGAAAAAACTGAAATGCTGGAGATTAAATAATATTAAATAAAGTTTAAAACTCTGTGGAAGTTTCAGCAATAGAATGGACAGAATATCTTATTTTGAAGACAAAGCAGAGGGACTGGAGCAATCCAACAAGGACAAAGATAAATTAATAAGAAGGGATGAATGGGAAATCCCAGATATACCTGATATCCCAAGGGAAAAATGACTGTACAGATAATAAGCATAGAGGTGAATAATCTAGTTCTAAAGGCATAGAAAACATTTTAAAAGAACCATAACAGAAAATTTCCCAGAATTAGGAAAAGAGAAACCAGTTCAGATGCAGGATACAAGGGACACCAAATAGACAAGGTAAGAAAACAAATTCTCCTCATCATAGTAAAATTAAAATATTAAATACACGGAACAAAGTATATTGAAAGCAGCAAGGGAGAACCACACAGTTATATATAAGGGCAGGCTACTAAGAACTATTATTCAACTGAAACTTTAAGAGGCAGGAGGGCCGAGACTTGCAAGTTTTGAAAGACATCAACTGTCAACCCAGACTACAAGACCCAACAAAGGTATCTATCATAACTGAAAGAAAAAAATTCTGTGATAAAAATTAGCTAAAGGAATTTATGACCAGTAAGCCAGATCAACAGAAAAAAAATATATATATATACATATATGTATGGAATCCTTCAAAATGAAAAGAAAAATGAATCCTTCTATGAGGCCTCAGGAAAGAATAAGTCCCACTATAATAATAGTTAATCAAGAGAGGAAAAAATTACAAAATAAACAGAATAACAGAAATCAATGCACACTGTCTGATAATAATCCATAATACTAATGACCTGAATTCCCCCAATTGAAATACACAAACCACAAGACTGAATAAAAAAGCAATCATCATCTATTTTCTACATAATGACAACACCAGTTGACATGACAGCATGTACAGGAACATTTCATAAGATCTCCCACTTAGATGAAGAGCTATAGGTAATCAATGACATCTGAGAAAGAGAGAATCAATTTTTCCAGGGATGAGCTCCCTGATAGGTCAACTCCTAACCCATGCACATACAAACAAAACTAAATGTATTCAGAAAATCTATATAATATTATATAAGCATATATATGACTTTATATATGTAATATATAAATATTATTATATAGGCATATATATGCTCTCTGACTTACACTTTCTCTCCCTCTCTCTCTTTCTCTCTGTGTGTATCTGTGTATCTATGTATTTAAAGAAGTAGAGATCATTCATTTGAGAGGAAGTTGTAGGGACATGGAAGGAATTAGATGGAGGAAGGGAAATGTGTGTAAATGATAAAAACATAGTTACCACATTGTGACTATTCATCAGTTGATATACATTTGAATTATTTCAATGGTTTGACTATTATGATTAATGGTACCATGATCATTCATATACAAGATACTGTGTGAATATTTGTTGTTAATTTTTCTTCAATATATACCTAGGAGTGGAATTGTTGGGTCTCAGTGACTCAATGATTCAGCGTTTTGAGGAAGTGCCAGCTTTGTCCAGTACTTTTAAGTTTGCATTCTCATCAACAGTGTATGAGAGTGTATTTGTTCCACACACTCAGCAACACTGATTACATTTTATACATTTTTCTCTTAAATATTGTTTATTTGCCCATGGCATTCTTCTCTATCCTGTGCATCCCTCTTGTTTCACCCTCTCCTCTGACGGCTCTCTTTCTACTTTCCTGTCACGTATATTCCATTGTTCTGTTTTCTTCTTCCCCTCCTTGTGTCCTTGAGATCTGTTTTTCCCATCTCATGGTCACCATTTTAGTTTTCTCTTATAAAAATAGAGTTTACTGGCATTTGTCTGAACTTTTACTGGTCTATCTAGAGGTGGCTTCTAATCTTCCATTTTACTTAAATATTATCTGTCTTTTTCCTCATTGCCAGCTCAGATGGTGCAAATCAGTATTTCAATTAAATTTCCATTCTCATTTTTGATCTTTTTAAGAGATAGATTTGCCCGGAATGAACTCTATAGTCTAAGCTGATCTTAAACTCATGGATACCTTCCTGTCTCAGCCTTGCAAGTGCTGGGATTAGAGACATGGGCCACCATGCCAAGTTCATTTGAATTTTGTTCGTATCTAATGATATTGGTAATCTCTTCATGCCATTATGTTGATTATTTGTACATCTTCTTTGCAGAGCTATCCACTAAGATAATCTGCCCATACCCAAATTACATTACTTCTTTTCATTATTGAGTTGCAATGTTTATATATATATATATATTAAAATCAAGCCATTATATTATTTTAAACAGTTTCTCCCATTCTGTAGGTTACCCTTTTCTGTATGACTTCTTTTGATCTCCAAGAGCTTTTCATTTTGATTATGTTCATTTAGCTATTGTATTGATGCTGCTTTTGCCTTTAGAGTATTGCCAAGAAACTGTTGTCTAAAACAAGACTTAAAAATACATATATTTTTCCATACAAATTTTATAATTTTATTTATGTTTAGTATTTGATTAACTTTCATTAATTTGTATATAATGTGTGAGGTAAGGGTTCATCATTCATTCTTTGCATGCTGATTTCCAATTCTTTCAGTACTATGTGTGGTAAAGATATTCCCCTATCCAATCTTATAAGTGCTCATTTCAAAAATAAATATGATACTTAAGTAAGAATTTATTTCCAGGTTCTCAACTCTATTCCATTGCTTTATTTGTTTCTCATTGAATCATGTCTCATTCTCTTTATTACCATAACTTTATGATAAGTTTTGGAATTATAAAATGCTAGTCTCATTTTTTTTTCTTTTTTAGTCTAATGTTGGCTATATGGGATCTGTTGTGCTTCCATATGAGTTTTGTAATCTGCTTATCAATTTCAAGAAAAATTATACTGAGAATGTTGATAGGAATGTCCACATATCTGTAATTAGGTTAGGGGTATTGTAATTTTAAAAACATTAAATCTTCTAGTATATAAACATGTTAATGTATTTCCATTTATTTAGATCTTTTTTTCTTTCTTTCAACAGTGCTTTATTGTTTTCAATGTATACTCCTTGAGCATCCTTGTTTAAATTTATTCTTAAGTATTTTACTAGTTTTGATGCTATCAATTTGCATTTTACTGTTTGCTTCCTCATAGCATATTTAACAAGTTTCTTTGTCTTTTAGAGCTTCTGAAAAATTAGTCACTGGAACTAGTGGCTTGATCAAAAGGTTTTGGCACACACACATAAAAAACCTTCATAAATGTGACTTTTTTGTACAGAACAAAGTATCTTTTTTAAATTTTTTTATTATTAAAAAGATCTTCCACTCCTTTTACATACCAACCTCAGATCC
>LZPO01116963.1:310911-389130 GCA_001675575.1 Neotoma lepida
AGAAACTGGTGGGGCAGGAGGAGGGAGGAGAGGGGGATCTGAGGTTGGTATATAAAAGGAGTGGAAGATCTTTTTAATTTAAAAATAAATAAATAAACTAAAAAAAAGTTGTTGGTTATAACAACATGCAATTTTTTAATATGTGTACCATAGGTTATAACAACATGCAATTTTTTAATATGTGTACCATAGTGCTGAAACCTACAAGGTATTTAACAGACATTTTCTTTTTTAATTAATATTTTTTAATTTAAAAAATTAAAATATAATTATGTCATTTCCCCCTGCTCTTTTCCCCCTCTAGCCCCTCCCATGTACATGCCCCTGTTCTTCTGTCAAATTCATGGTCTCTTTTTCTTTAATTGTTCATATAGACAAATAGATAGATAGATAGATAGATAGATAGATAGATAGATAGATGTTTCTAAATGTGTAAATATAACCTGTTCAGTCCATATAATATTACTTGTATGCATCTGATTTTAGGGCTACTCACTTGTGGGTGGCTCTTACCTAGAGGAGACTCTTTCTCCAACTCTTACCATTCCGGAGTTGCCTGTAGTTCTTTATCTAGGGTTAGGCTCCTGTGAAATTTCCCCCTTTAACATTAGGGTACCTATTGGTATCATCCTTATTCAGAACTTGTTTATATATTCACATTGTTGAGGATTCATGGGTGTAGCATCTCTGATATATGCCCCAAACACAAGGGCCCCCATATTTGTGTATAAAAAAAGACACCACTAAAGCTTAAATCACACATCGACCCTCCCACATTGATAGTAGGAGATTTCAACACCCCATTCACTCCAATGGACAGGCTGTCCACACAGAAACTAAACAGAAAAATAACGGAACTCACAGTTGTTATGACTCAGGTGAACATAACAGATATCTATAGAACATTTCACCCCAAAACAAAAGAATATACTTTCAGTTTTTTAAATTTAATTTATTATATCTAACATATTGAGCATTAAAAATTATAAATTATTATGTTATACTACTGACTTAAAAAATAAATATTTTTAGTGTACCATTCAGTAATAACTCTCATGTGGTGTAAAGATCATCAATGTCTTCTTTAGAGTTATTTTAATTTGTAAAACTGACTCTATGTTAAACCAAAATTCCATTTTTGTCTTTCACCCCTTGACCACCATTATACTCTTTGTCTCTGATTTTTAATAATTCAAAATGTTAAATATAAAGGATACTATAAAATATTTGTGTTCATTTTTTTTTTTCATTTAGTGGGCTATAGTAACACACAGGTGGATCAATGGAATTGAATTGAAGAATCAGACTTAAATCTACATACCTATGGACACTTGATTTTCAACAAAGAAGCCAAAATTATACAATGGAAACAGGAAAGTATCTTCAACAAATGGTGCTGATATGACTGGATGTCATATAGAAGAATTCAAATAGATCTGTATCTATCACCCTGCACAAAACTCTAGTCCAAGTAGATCAAAGAACTCAACATAAATCCAGCTACACTGAACTTGATAGAAGAGAAAGTGAAAAAAAGCCTTGGATAAATAGGCATAGGAGACAACATCCTGAACTGGACACTAATAGCACAAGCACTAAGATGAACAATTAGTAAATGGGACCTCATGAAACTGGAAAGCTTCTGTAAGGCAAAGGACACCTTGATAGGACAAAACAGCAGCCTACAGAATAGGATAAGTTCTTCACCAAGCCCACATCTGATGGACAGCGAATTTCCAAAATGTATAAAGAACTCAAGAAACTGGACATCCACAAACCAAATAATAGAATGAAAAATGGGGTACAGATCTAACCAGAGAATTCTCAACAGAGGAAACTCAAATGGCCAAGAAACACTTAGAGAAATGTTCAACATTCTTAGCCATTAGAGAAATATAAATCAAAATGACTCTGACACCTGTCAGAATGGCTAAGATCAAAAATACAAATAACAGCTCATGCTGGAGAGGATTTGGAGCAAGGGAAACACTCTTCCATTTCTGATTGGAGTGCAAACTTGTATAGTA
The DNA here is from genome assembly GCA_001675575.1 of Neotoma lepida. Lineage (NCBI taxonomy): Eukaryota > Metazoa > Chordata > Mammalia > Rodentia > Cricetidae > Neotoma > Neotoma lepida. Next base: position 312,939 of record LZPO01116963.1, read on the forward strand.
ACTTTGGAAATCAATATGGTGGGTTCTCAGAAAAATGTGAATCTGTCTACCTCAAGACCTAGCTACATCACTCCTGGGCATATACCCAAAGGACAGTTCATCCTACCACAGAGACACTTGCTCAACTATTTGTTCACTTTATATATTTGTAATAACCAGAAACTGGAAACAACCTAGATGTCCCTCACTCAAAGAACAGATTAAGAAAATGTGGTATATTTGTACATGGAGTATTACTCAGCTGTTAACAATATCATTAAATTTGCAGGGAAACTGAAAGAACTAGAAAAAAAATCATCCCAAGTGAGGTAATGAGACCCAGAAAGACACACATGGTATATACTCACTTATGTAAGTGGATAATAGCTGTAAAGTAAAGGACAATCATGCTACAGTCTACAGACTCAGAAAGATTAAGTAACAAGGAGAGCTCAAGTGGAGGACTCATGGTTCTCCCTGAGAAGGGGAAATAGAATAGATTTCTCGGGTGGACTGGGGGCCTGTGCAGATGGGAACAGGAGCAATTAGGTGGCTAGGTGGAGGGAGAGATTACTGGAAGAGATGAATGGAATTGGGGGGTGTTTGGGGGGTGAGGTCGAAACCTAGTGCAATAGAAACTCCCAAGAATCCATGAGGGGGACTCTATCAAAGTCTGCTAGTAATGAGGGATACAGAACCTAAGCCAGCCATCTTAGTGTCTGGTTACATAACCATCATCAGAGGGGTTTCATCCAGCAATTAATGGGAGCAAATGCAGAGACCCACAGCAAATCATTAGGCAGAGCTTGCGGAATCCTGCAAAAGAGAACGAGGAAGGATTGTAGGAGCCAGAGGGGTCAAGGATACCACAAGAACAGGGCCCACAGAATCAACTAACCGGAGTCCATAGGAACTATTAGAGACAGAACCAACAATCAGGGAGCCTGCATGGGTCTGACCTAGGTCTTCTGCATATGTGTTATGGTTGTGTAGCTTGGGGTTCCTGTGGGACTCTAACAGTAAGAGCCAGAGCTATCTCTGATTCTTTTGCCCGCTTTTGGGATCCTTTCCCTCTTGCTGGGTTACCTCATCCAGCCTTAATACGAGGGGATGTGCCTAGTTTCATTATAATTTGATATGCTATGTTTGGTTGTTATCTCTGGGAGCCTGCCATTTTCTAAAGAGAAACTAGGAGGAGTGGATCTGGGGGAGAGAGGAGTTGGGGGGAGGGACTGAGAGGAGAGGAAAGAGGGGAATCTTCAGTCTGGATGTAATATATGAGAGAATTTTTTTTAAAAAGAACAAAAATAAAATTAAAAATAAGAAGTAGTTTGCTCAGATGTGGAAATTAAATTATCAACCATAATTTATAATTTCACTCTAGTACTTCTAAATTTTTCAGTGCAAACGGTAGAAATATCTCAAATTTATTAGGTAATACCTAAGGACCTTGGGGTCGGAAGCAGCTGTTCTTCTTGGTTCTTTCCAGGGAGGTGCTTAGAATAGACAGTAGAAGAGTGCTGAAGGAACCTTTATAGACTCAGTGTTGCCTCCAACCAGAAGCTCGTGACTGCATGGAGCCAACCATTGCCTACATAGTATACATTGTTGGCCTAAGTGAGATTGGGAATAAGTATTTTATATTTCAACACTTATTCATTGTTAAAGAAAGATTCTGAGGGCATATCTAAATTCTAGATAAGAAAGTGATGTGCTATTTCTGCACAAGCATAGGAAAAGGGAGACATCTTTATTACATGATTACCACTACAGACCTTATAATGTGTCCTTTCAACACTTGACCCAAACATTGAAATTTCTTCCATTGGTGTTTCAGAGCTCTGAGAAAGACCAAGAAAACAATGAAGCTTATTAGCAGTTGTCACATCAAGGACTGACTGAAAGCCAGATGGGCCCTGAAAATACCACAGAGGATAAAATTGGCTGCTAGAATTTCAAACATAGAAAAGCAATGAAGCTTCTGAATTGTATGCTAGTTTCAGTGTTTGTCTGGGCCTCCTGAGGTTCCTACACTCATTAGCAGCTACCACACAGAAGTGAAAGAGCTGGAAAAGGCTCTCACTTGGTTCCCTTAAATCACACTGTCATCTTCTACAAGCTCAAATAAACTATGTGGGCATCAAAGACCAAAATTATACACAGACATGTTCCAAGGTAACTCCAGTTCTGCACACCAGATATCAAGACTTCCTTTGCTGTCTTCCTTTATTCTTCTTCCATTCCTCCCACCACTTTTTTTGTCTCGTTCCTACTTCTATCAGGGTTCCAAGCTTATTTTTTTGTATATGCTGCTCAAGCACCATCTGTGCCAGCCAGCCCACCTTCTTCACCCTTGACTGATTTAGAAGCTTTGATTTAGAAGTAGTTGTGACTTGTAGATGCCAAGTAGTTATTCATTACAAGGAAATGATTCTTCCACTAATATCAACATTGTGGTTTTCAATGAGAATGTTTATAGCAAGATCATGGGAATAATAGAGTACAAGAAAGACCGCCGCATGCACTTTTTTCTCTTCCAAGGACCCATTAACCACCCAGAACTGACTTTCACTAAGCTACTCTTACTCCAGCATCTTTTGTACTTTGCTATGCATACACGAGTGTATGTACACAATGAAAACTGAGGCTGCATAGCTTCAAGCTCAGAACATGTTACTTTTGGTCTCTTTTGTAGAAACTCTAGCTTTGAAGAAGTGGATATGGAAAACTTCTTAACTAACTGAATTAACTGGTAGAATGTTTAAAAGTCAGCTAATTGACACCTCTGGTCTGTATTTTAATACAAGCTGTGTTACAAATATGTAATCCAAGATCAGAAGAAGGGGTGGCTTCATGGGGACTTGATACATTCAAGGTTTAATTCTATAACTTTAGACTCTTGAGGAAAGGCTATACAGAACTAGAATTCATGAACTCCAGCTTTCACTCTGATACTTCCTAGCTGTGGTAATCTGAAGTTCTATCTGTATGTCAGGTTTTTCCATATCTCAAATAAGGATTGTAACAGTACCTACCTCACTGAATACGTGTGAATTTTTAAAGATTCTTCCCCTTTTAAGATTTATAATAGTACTATAAGCCCATAAAATATATTTAGCCAATGTGTGATATTATTTTGCTTCTAGTATTTACAAGATATACAATATTAGTATATTGCTATGCTTTGTATTACATGGAACAGCCTACCTCAATATACTACTATGTAAAAGATTGTTTTAGGAACAATTGGAGAATACAAGAAAGCTGATAGTCAGGAAGAAGATCTGTTCAAATGTTACCTCTAATAATCCTCTCTATCTATTCTCTTCTTTAAGCAGCTCTGCCTACTCACACCCAGGAAAGCCCCAGGGTTTAGGAGTGGAAGCAGCAAATTATTCCCCTTCCTAGAAGGTCTTATGTCATCTAGTCCAGAGATGACTTATTTTGTGCCACTTCAGAAAGGAAAAGAAGGGCAAATGAGACAGAATTACAGCAATGCTGAAATCCAACTTAAGGGGGCATTTTTTTTTTGATAATTTGCAGTGCCAGTATAACACCAAAATGACTAAACTACATTGTAGGGTGTTAAGGATACCAACAGAGATGGGTTGTTCTTTTGGAGGGATGTGCAAATGGGGATACTTCTCCATCACAAACTCAAGATTCAACTATCTCTTTATTTTGAACTCAGAAATCCTTCAGCAGTTTGTACCACCAAAGTCAGTGTTTCTCAAAGTGTAATTCCTAAGTCATATGCATTAGTACCACGGGAGGTACCTGTTAAATAGTATATTCCCAGGGCAGCTTATAGCGAATGAATCAGATTCACTAGAAAACGAAAGTAAAAAATCTAGTTAAATAGTTCCCTTGCTACCTGCTTACCTGTGCTAGTTTCCTGGGCTCATTTGCACACCTTAATCTGTACCATTCTTCCAATATAGCCCACCCCAACTGTGTGTATCCTTTCCATGTTTAAGTAGCTACAGGAAATCTTTCTGCTTCCTTTATGACTCCCTTCAACTTTCTCCTAGCTACTTAAGTAGTCTTCTGATGTTGGAAAAATTACATGTGTATAGATTAGAATATAATAATGGATTCCTAAATCTCTCTTCAATTCCTCTCTTCAAGGCCACTGGCTTCACCCCTTTCCTCAATTTTTGTACCAGAGCCATGACTCTCATAGTTCCACTTTTATCATGTGTGAGCATACACACAGCAAAATGAAGGAAAAATAAAGTAGGGAGGGCGCGGAAGAGAGAAAGAGGGGAGAGAAACAGAAGGGGGAAGGGAAGGGGCCGGAAGAGAGAGAGAAAGAGTGGGAAGGGAAGTACTTGCTGTGTTGAAGACCACCCAAAAAGCATTAGGGCTACAGAGATCAACAAGATATCAGTCCCCACCCTTAAAAGGAACAATTTCTAGTGGAGGAAGCATTCCTATCTAATACTGAGAGTGCTATGGGAACTGAGAGAGAAAACCTGTATTCTGACCTGTGTGTGACAGACAAAATAAGTAGTCTGTAAAAATGTATAAGTCAAAGTTGCGGGAAATATCAAAATCTAGAGGAAATGTAAGAAGTGATCAGATAAGGCAAATAGAAAAGTTTACAAGTGAATATTGGCAGGCTAACTGATTAAGTGGACAATCGAATGTGAGATTCTCCAAGTAAAGAAGGAACATAGATATCTAATACTTTCCTAGAGCTCAAGAGTAAAATTTGGCCTAAAGAGCTGGGTTGAGGACAGATACATGTGGAAAAAAACAGTGAAGTCTTGGAGTAAAGAAAACTAAGGAGCTACAGGTAGTGAGCAGAGAAATATCAATCCTCATAAGATTCCAGAGAATCTCCTTCAGTAATTTCTTTCAAAATGTTCTCTTAGGGTCTCATCAATGCTTCTCTGTCCTCCGCAATGTGAATTAGAAAAAGACATCCTCTGGACATCCCACATGCACAGAAGGGGCTTCTCTCTGTGGGAACTAGTACTAGTACTAGCACTAGTACTAGCACTAGTACCCATTGGACAAGCAGTTTATCTCTTCTTTCAGTCTTTGCTACTTTCTCAGCTGAATGCCTTTGTTATCCAAGGCAAAAGCAGTGCATCACTTTCCACATTAGCTTTGGCACACAGCCACGAACTTAGACACAAGTTAGGTAACCCAGGTAGAAACTCCAAAGCCAGAAAGGGGTTTAATATAGTTACAATGAAATGAAGCCAAGTAGCACCTATTTGGGATTTTTTTTTAATCAACCATCAAACCAAGATTGGGCTTACTGACTAAATCAATGAGGCCCTCGCTATTCTTGAGAAGGAAGTTAGAATTTTCTGGAATCCAAGAAGATTACAAAAAGAGAAAGCCAAAGTGCCTTGATTTCTATAGCTCGTTCCATCAATCCATGAGCTACCTCTCTGCTGAAACTAGAAAGCTGACTTGTAGAACTACTGCATGGGGACCACATTCTCCTTATCCTCCTTACTTAACTAAGATGAGCATGTAACTAGATACTAGTTTTGCCAACAAGAGCTGTTACCAGCAGAATAGATGGGTGATGTGGGTGATGACAAATCATCTTAAATGAGCTGGAGCTGATTGTACTGTATCCAACTAAAAGTTGATTAAAGTCGCATCCATCATTCCACCCACTAGACACAAATATTGTTGGATACTTGGTGTCAGATCTCACCTATGGACCTTGCTCTGTCTATAGGACTAGGCCCTGTATTACCATAATTCCTCTTGGCAGAAAGGATTCAAAATTACATGTCAACAGTCTCAGATCCTAGTTCCGGTTCTGTGACACATTTGAAAAATGACTTTGCAAAATCTCTTCCTTGAATGTATAACTTTCTCCATCAAAAGAATGACAGGTATGGATCCTTCCAGCTCTATTATTTTATATCTTCTCAAATGACTCAGAAGGAGAAACATTATGTTTTTCTCTTGTAATTATATATTATATATAATATACATTATATATATGGTGCAAAAATAGAAGGGAAACTTATTATAAACTTGAAGAATAGGAAAGGGATGAGCAGAGAAGAAGGTACAATAAGAAGTAATAGCAAAATAGAAATGAAAACATCAGTTGTAATTTTCTATTATGGTGGATGGATCTGTTGCAGAAAAAAGTTTCTTTCATGAGGGGTGAGAATTACCCTCATCTGCAGACATAAGGATAAGTATTTAGAATGTAGTTAGGAAAATTATTATTGAAATGGTATTGGGTTATGAATATGAGCAAGGTACAATGATATACATATATAAAAATGTCATAATGAAACTCACTATTTTGTACTATAATTTTAAAATCCATAATAATATAAAAGGGCCTTTGGAGAGATAACTTAATCCAGTGTTTTTCAAACATTATGTCACCTCACTCTGAAATTATTAAATAGGTTTATCAGATAACAATTAGTACTTTCCAAAGATGAAATTAATAAAATAAAAAATATCATAGTGAGTACACATACTAGTGGTATTATTTAGTGAATCTTCTTTTTATATTAGGTTGAAGAATACAAAATTTCAAATATTCAGCTATTTTAATAGATAAAACTTATAAATTCTTATCCATATGAAAATATGTACACACACATACATACAAACACACACATATATGTGCAAAACTGTGTATAATTGTATAAACACACTGGAAGTCTTACTGCTTTGTACTACAAAGTGTATGACATATTTTGAGATGCAGTTTTTTTTACCAAGTTTGAAATTCACTGCCTTCCAGGACTCACTGTGTCACACTGCAGCTTCCATGATGAGATTTTTAAATATTTCCCTTTTTTATTTTTTTTCCTTTTTTTTCTCTTAAATTTTGTTTTATTTGGGGGGGTGTGCATGGGCAGAGGGCAGATGCAAAAGGACGGGGAAGTGAATGGGATGAAGATACATGATGTAAAAGACACATAGAATAAATATTTTAAAAAATGGTAAAAAAAATGAAAAAAGAAATTCACTGCCTTCAATAGAAGAGATCCAATGATGAGTTATAGGTAGGTCACAGGCTGAGGACTTTGGGAAGAATTGTGTTCCTAATATAAGAAACAACCTCTATTATCTGTAGATTCTTCTGATTGTGATTATATACTAGTTCTACTGGGATCATTCTCTCCTTCTTGCCAGAACAACAGATTACATTGGGGAGGGGGTTGTGCAGACCTATGTCTAAAGGGGGAATGATAAAGCAGGGTTTCTGGGACTTTGGTCTTCATTGTTTTCCAAGATATGTAGGACCCTACTTTACCCACTGTGACACCCCACAAAGGAGGCTGAACCAAATGAGACTCTGCTGTAATTCCTATATATACTAGATTCTCTCAACATCAATTACTTTTGGACAAAAGAACATGTTTCTGCAGTCCCCGGAAAGCACGGAGAATCAAAACTATCTATGGTTATATGCAATGGAATTGTCATCTGCATTTTTTAATGTTAAGGAAGCAACAAAAAGATAATTAGAAAAAATGAAGAATACATGGCATATAGGTCTATCCTGAGAGATACAAATGAAAGTGGACAGACAGTTCTTACCATTTCCATTCCTCTCCAGTTGTGGTTCACTGGCAACCATTTCTACAACTTTGTTTTCCCATGTAGAGGAAGTCCTTGGAGAGTGTTAGGAAAATAGAGCTTTTTGTCACTGAATCTGCCTCTCTTCTCAATAGTTTTTCAAGAAAACTTCTGAGAACAATAAAACTAATCAAAGGCCAGGTACCTGAATTGTAACATTGGTCCAATGAGAACTAATGGCTAATAAATTGCCACTCTTAGAGGCACTGAATGTTGTTACTTGACTTCTACAAAGTCCAAACACAGAAGTGTGATTGATGACTGGGATAAGAATCTTGGGACATTAATTTAATCATATATTAATGTCAGAATATCTTTATTCCCATTTTTCATAGCTTGAGTCTTTTGTCCTTAATACTGTGTCAAATCCTAAAATATCTATCTAAATTCTATCTCTTCTGAGAACATTTTTCTACTCTATCCTGAATTGCCATTGTTATCTGCCATACTGATTTAATCCATTTTTCAGTGCCTTATGATTTTCATCACTTTATGTGTCATATATTAAACTTTGTGTATCCATACCCTGGCCTAAATAAGAGGGTCTGAGTATATAACTCAGTAGTGGAAAAAATTTTAGCAGATGTAATACTATGAATCTACAACAATGCACAAACAAAAAGGAACTAAAAAGAAGTGTATTGATAATTTATAGTAAATTATTTGCTTAAATTAATACTAGTAACCAAGTGTTATTATAGAAAGTTAAATGAATGACTATAATAAGGATGAAAGAATTGAAAATATTCTCAGTTACTTGAATTATACATAAAAATGGTAATAGTCTTTATGCTTATAGTCACTACAGTTGTCATCAGCAACTTCATCAATGCAGAATGAATTATTTGAAAATAGAATTTGAGGAGTGATAATTTAGACTTAGGTTATTGTCTTAATTGGGGTTTCAATTGCTGTGAAGAGACACCATGACATCAGAAACTTTTATAAAGGAAAACATTTAATTTGGGTGGCTTACAGTTTCAGAGGTTTAGTCCATTATCATCATGGTGGGAAACATGGTGGCATGCAGGCAGACATGGTGCTGGAGGAGCTGAGAGTCCTACATCTTGATCCACAGGCAATAGGAAGTGAACTGTGATACTGGGAGTAGCTTGAGCATAAGAGACCTGAAAGTCCACCCCACAGTGACACACTAACAAGGCCTACTTGCTCCACACCTCCTAATAGTGCCACTCCCTTTGGGAGACCATTTTCTTTCAAACTACCACAGTTATATTGCAAACCTTAGCATAATTACTACTTTACTGAAAGAATTGTAATTGATTTTTGTGAGGGGAGAAAAATAGGATATTATAAAATGTTCAATTAAATTCAGAGAAGGGACCCAGGGACATGACTCAGCTGTTAAAAGCATGTACTGTTCTTACAGAGGACTCAAATTCAGTTTCCAGCATCCAAGTTGACTGACTTACAGTCACCTATAACTTCAACTCTAGAGGATCCAATGCCTCTCCTGTCTCTGTGGTATACACACACACACACACACACACACACACACACACACACACACACTTAAAATTAAATATAATAAAATCTTTATTTAGAAAAGGAACTCAGTTGTGAAAAAAAGGAACTCAGAATACTTCTAAAAGTCATCGAAGACAGAAAATGGAAAGAGATACCAAATGAAAAAAAATAGAAAATAACCACAAAATGATAAATGTTGATTCAACTTTACAACTAATCACTGTATCCATGAATGACATAAATTAACACACAAATTGAAAAGAATGGGAAGATGAGAAGAGAGAGACCAAGACAAAAAGACAGAGAGAGATGAGAGATAGAGAACAACACCCAACTGTGTGGATTGGTGCTACAAAAACCTACTTAAAATATAAATAAGGACTCAAAAAGGTTAATAGCAAATGAATAAAATGAAAAATAAAAGTTACAAGGAACTAACCAAAGTTTATGTAACTATAATGATACCTAGAAAGACTTCAAAAATAGTACAAATTATTGTCATTGCATTTTTAATTTATTTTCTTATTTTTTTGAGAATTTCATATGTGTGTACTGTATTCTACATTCCTCCCCCATTCAACTACTTCCGTGATCCTCACTCCTCAAATTCATGACCTCTTTTTTAAATACATATTTCTCTCTCTACATACAAACAGCCCCCCACACACACACATGAAAGAGAGAGAGAGAGAAAAGTTGCTTAAATTTACATGTGCTTAAGGCTCACCACTTGTGATTAGATGGCCTGTTAACCCATTAGCCTGAACAAGAACTGACTGCCCCTCTCTTAGCAGCCAGTGATTGCCTGTAGCTCTTCATCTATGGGTTGGGACCTTGTAAATATTTTCTCCATCCACATTGGCATGTCAACTGGTATCCTTATCACACAGGTCTAATTTTGGCAACTATATTGTTGAGATTTCATGTGCGCAGTTGCCCTTTCATGTCTAGAAGACACTATCTAGCAGGAAGCATCCTGGGCCTCTCATTCTTACAATATTTTCCCCTCTTCCACAATGTCCCCCAGATGTTAGTTGTAGGGGTTGTGTTGTAGATGTGTATACTAGGGCTGAGGACCCCACAGTCACATATTCTCTGTACTTTGACTGGTCATGGGTCTCTGTAATTGTCTTCATCTGTTGAACAAAGAAGATTGATGAAGGGAAAAAACTATACTTATCTGAGGGTAGAAGGATAAGTATTTAGAATGTAATTAGAATCATAAATTCTCACAGGACTATGATGTCCTCATCCATGGTGCCTAATCTGCTTCACAACTACCTCTTAGTACCCAAAAGTGAGAAAATGTAGAGTAATAGAAGTCAAGCTAACTACATAAAGGAGATAAGAAAGCAGTGATGTAGATTTAGATTGTGTCCTTAAGTAGTTCACAATCAAATGGAAAAGATGGACTTTCATGATTTTGAACAAAAAATCTAAATGCAAGAAATTAGTATGGAGACTTTGTCCTTATTTTTGGTACCTCTGAAATTGAAGGCTTCTTGAGGCTGATGCTATCTAAACAGTGTGTTGGAATTTGATGATGCTTTTCCTAGGTGTTGCATAAAACAATAGCAATAATTCTATGACATCTTAGATTTGATGAAATGCACTGGTATAATTCTGATCTTCATTATTCTCCCCAAAGGCCGATATTTTGAAGCATTAGACTGCAGGATATACCTACTAGACTTGATAGAACTTGTGAGGGGGATGGGACTTACTGGGCCTTTGGGTCCTTGATGATCTGCTCTCAAAGGAGGTTGTACAGCATAGGAACATTTCCATTTTTCTTTTTCTTATTGGCCAGGTGCTATGAAGTTTTGCTCTTCTATGTATTGTCACCATGATGGGTTGTTCTACTAAACTTCTAAACAAATAGGGCCAACAGATGGCCTTGGACATCCCAAACTAGGAATCAAATGCAAGTCCTTTCTCTTTAAAAGTCAGTGGCTTTGGGAATTTTGACATAATAGCAGTAAACTGACACACAAAGGATAGATTATTTACAAGGATTTTAACAGCCTTTAGTAATGACTGTTACTTTGATACCTTGATAAGAAAACTAAGGCATACAGAGGTTGAATAATTTATTCAAGCTAGTATGGTTCATGCTTTCTCTTTCACAATATTTTTTCATGAGTTGAGCAGTCACTCAGTTTGAGCATAAAAAATGTGAATGAAGAAATGAATAAATGAGTAACTAAAAATCACACCCTTTGAAATAAAATATCTAATGACATTTTGTCACTGGCCAGAAATATGTACATTTCATATGTCTCACTTAATAATAACCATACATTTTGAGAAATGCATTTCAGGTGATACTATCATTATGAAAACATCATAAAATATACTTATACTATTACAGGAAGCATAGATCAGCCACCTGATCTGACCTCTTGAGAAAATCAAGAGAGTGCTATGGTTTGAATCTGTCCCCACAAAGACTCATGTGGTAAAGATTTGGTTTCCAACCTTTAGTGATTTGGGGGCATGGTGCAAACATAGGAGGTAGGGCCTAGAAGAAGGAAGTTATATTATTAAGATTATGCCTGTTTTGGGAATGTTGGCCCCCTTCCTGACTCTCACTTTGCCTCTCAGTTGCCATGTGATGAGCAGTTTCTTCTGCCATTCACTCATACCACAATATACTACCTGATTGTAGGAACAAAAGTCTCACAGCCAATTGCCAATGAACTCTGGAAACTGCTGTGGGATGTCTTTCTGTATGCTGTGAATACGTGTTGCTCTCATTGGCTAATAAATAAAGCCGCATTGGCCTATCACAGAGCAGGATGGAGCCAGGTGGGAAAAAAAACAAGGGAGATAGTAAGAGGAGAAAGGAGAATGGGAGGAGACCCCAAACCACTGTCCAAGGAGCAAAATGTAATGGGATGCAGGTAAAGCCATGGAACATGTGGCAATACATAGATTAATAGCTATGGGTTGAGTTAAGTTATAAGAGCTAGCTAGCAAGAAGCTTGACCAATAAGCCATATAATTTGCAATTAATATTCAGCCTCTGAGTGATTATTTTATAAGCAGCTGTGGGACCTCAGGGATGGGCAGGATGGAAAAACATGGGACTATGTGCCAGGTGGGACCAGAGAAACTTATGGCTACATTTTGGCAGCTGGATGTAGTAGCAAGAATTTCCACCCAAAACCTGAGAAAGCTTTAAAAAGAGATTCTAAAACGCAGCTAAAAACAGCTTCCCAATTGTGTCTCTCAGGCAAGCTGTGATACAGAGACACAGAGGTATGAAGGCTTGACCTACAACATGGTGGATTGCTGCTATGGTACACAGAGGTGTCTCCAAGCCATGTAGTGCACTGCATGGTGGATTTAGCTTTTGCTAGTACAGATTAAAAAATGGTTTCTGGGCTACGTGACACTTATTGGAGGCATAGACGCACTGCTCCCAGGAGTTGGCAGTGAGCATGGCTTCCAGAGCTGGTGGTAGGCGTACCTCCTCTGTGTTGGGAAGCTGAGGTGGATAGAGTCAGCAGCCAAGGCTGCTGCATTGGTCTTAGCCACACAGTTTAGAGAAGGATTATAGATTCACAATGAGACAGTTTCAGATGGAATAAAACTCTAAGTGATTTACAATGTATGTAAAAAAAGGTACGTAGGCATGAGAGAGAGAAGAGAAAGGATATAGATAGTCGTAAAATAAAATAAAGTATTTAAAATTAAAATAGTATATAAAGAATATAATAGGTCACATAAATATGGAAATTACACAGAGAGTCTGCACTATGTTGTCTTTGTGATTTTAACTGGAGACATTTGATTGTAAAGGCTACTAAGGCAAACAAACGTGTATTTTAAAGGTATCTTGACTTCAAAATATGAATCTAAGGATATGTTGCTTTGGAAAGGAGGCTCTGCTTTTGTTTCCACAGGAAGTAAGAGGCTATGGATTTGTTTCAGGTTAAGATAGATCAAATTTGATCATGAGAGACCTCCTGAACCTTAACAGATGATACCTACCAATAAAGGTTATAGCTAGTCTTCCCAGGACTTGACCATTATCGCAAGTTTTCTCAGGATCCCCATAAGATTGCCAGCACCCCCAACCAGCAGGAAGTAGTATGAGAAGCTATGCCAAATTTCCCACAATATTGTTTATAAATGTTTATTTTTATTTAAAGGGGGTTGATTATAAATGCAATCTCTCTTTAAAGAAGAAAAGGGGATATAGATATGATAGGATAAAAGGGTAGATTATTGAATCTACTTTTAAAGAACAACAACTTGTTTGAAATGTTTTGCATTGCTGTAGGTTTTAGTTTATTGATACAAATTTAAAGTTAATTTTGTTATACTATATATGTTTCTACTCTTGTTTAAGGTATTTATGTTTATGCAACTCATTTAAAATTGTAATGTATAATTAAGAAATACAGATTAATAATTAGTCATCTATGATAATCACACTTACAGTAATGTTAGACAAGTTTTCTAGGCATACATAGATATATTTCAATTAGGTAGGTAATCTTCAAANACTTCAAAGACCTACAGAATATGGCATTTAAAATGTTTTAAAAACTTAGACTTTCTGGACAATGAGACATGTCTGCTCCTGACAGCACTGATTTGCTTCAAAGAGGAAGATAGGTATTGAAGACACTCAATATGGAGTTTATCTTCTTCTTGGCAAAACTGGCCATTTGGGCAAGAAACTGTTCTTGCCTGGACTGCTTGATGGTATGTTATATAGACTGGACATGCAGGACCCATGGGAAAATGACCACTAAACTTGGCCTAAACAGGGTGAGATGGTCCTTCAGGTTCCTGCTTCACAGAAGAGACTATCAGACATTCTGCAGGACACAGGGAGAAGCAAATGATGAACTTTGCCAATAGGCAAGATAATCCTTCAAATGTTCTGCTTCACTAAAAAATTTGCCAGAAACTCTAGGCCTGTAGGCTGAAGATGGATGCCCCAACATTGCAGAGGAACTTTGGGTGACTGTCCAAGCAGCTAGATATCTCAATCATTTCTAGAACTTTGGAAGTTGCTTACAATGTACTTCCTGTTTACTTAGGTAATATTATATTGTTCTGGGGTCTTTGATGGAGTTGAAGACTAGATAGTTATAATTACAGTTTTCCTTAGTCATGATAAAAGGTAAATTAGATATGAAACTTTAGACTCACAAAAATAGGATAGATGATGGAATATTTTCTTTAATTTTGCCAAATACAAAAAGACTAGATATTGTAACTGTAATTCTTGCTTGATAACTGTTTTGTCATATCTAATTTTACTATGTTAAAGTTAAAACCTTCCTTTTTGATTAGACAGAAAAGGGGAAATGCTGTGGGACATCTTTCTGTATGCTGTGAATATGTGTAGCTTCCATTGGATAATAAATAAAGCTGTTTTGACCTATGGCAAGAAAGCTTACAGCCAGGTGGGAAACCCAAGGAGAGACAGAGAAGGAAGAAGGGCAGAAGCAGGACAGACGTCAGCCACCACCAAAGCAGCAACAAGATGCCAGCAGACCGATAACACCACGGCCACATGGCAACATATAGATTAATAGGAATGGATTAAGATGGAAGAGCTAGCTACCAAGAAACTAAAACCATAAGCCATACAGTTTATAATTAATATAAGCCTCTGAGTAATTATTTTATAAGTGGCTGTGGGACCCATGGGTGGGAGAGATTTGTCCATCTGGACTGCTAGACAAAGCAGGACTGGAGAAATTTCTGGCTACAGGAAACATGACCAAAACATGTTTTTTCTTTCTTAGAAATTGTTCATCTGATGTTTCATCACTTCAATGTCATCTTCCAAGGCTTTGATCCTATGTATGATCCTAAAGTCTACAATTGACTGAAGCATTATTATATCATTCATAGCTTCATAATTTCATATTTTTCATTGAGCACATCTTTTAAAGGTTTTAAAATTGATTTTATAGTATATTTACTTCATCTACCATATGTAAAACGTTATCATTTCAACATGTAATCAGTTCTTAATTGATAATAGTGGTATAATTTACATTTTAAAATTTTATTTTATTTTTAATGTGCATTTACTGTACAATGTAATAGGTTTCATTATGATATTTGTACATGTGTATATAATGTAGTTTGATTGACTATTGCCCTCTCTTTTTTTAAATTTTTCTCTCATATATTGCATCCTGAGTATAGTTTCCCCTCCCTCCTCTCCTCCCAGGCCCTCTTCCTCACCTCCTCTTTCCCCAGATTCACTCCTCTGCTTCCTCTCAGAAAAGGGCAGGTCTCCAAGAAACATCAACTGAACATGGGATATTAAATCAAGTATATTGTCCTGTCTTTACTCCTCCACCCCTCTCTCTTCATGTGTGTGTGTCTGTGTATGTCCCTTTTTTTCTTCGGCATCTCTAACCTATTCTTCTTTCATATTGTTTGAAATCCAATATACATTTCTTTTTAATTATAGTCAGTGTCAAACTGCAACAGCTACACATTAAGAGGCTAGTGACTACCTCATGAGACACTGAAAAATTAGAGAACTAGAAAAACTTACTTCCTCACACCCTGACTCACCAATACCAGCAAGGTTGCTTTGTAAGTTAGCTATTAAAACACCCTCCTTGTTTTCCAAACAAGTAATTCAACAATTATCACTTAACAGTGCTAATGTTTTTTTTAATTTGTTAACTTACTATTGAAAAAATTAAACAAAATTAATAAAGAACTTCATAATAACATTCTCTTGTTTCATCTTGTTCAAATTTTCATACTCCACCACTTCTACTTTAATTTTCACCTCCTGTAGTATTCTAAAACAAACGCTATACATCTTATCATTTAATCCATAAATATTTCAAGAAGGCTTTTCTAACAAATAAGAGTTGTATTTTAAACATGATTCCAATGTTAAATGTCATTATTAAGTCCTTTTGAGAATTATTACTCAGCCACTTCCCATTACATGGTGGAAAGCCTTGGCAGGCAGGATAGGAGATGAAGAAGATACACTTTTCTTGGCTCATCACTTTACCTCTCTGAGAACTTCATTTCTTCATCTGTAAAATTGAGTGAGATAGCTAATATTCTGGACTAGTGCAATTCTTCTGTCATACAACTCCAGTTAGAACTCTAAGTGAATAGTGACTGACACATAGAAACTGCATAATAAAAAGATTCATGATTCCCTGTGTAGAAGGGCTATATCAACCAATGTAGACTAGCAGGCTAATAACTTCCACTGTTCCAAGTTCTGTGCTTTACAAATGGAGCTATCAATTTATTGCCTTTTGCTGCATCACATCCCATTATTGATTCGAGGTATTCACTATCAATTAAATGTCAATGTCATTTTCACAATTGCTTCTACTGAACTGTGACTTTTTACCTTGAAATTGTACTTGTACCTTTACTGTGCAACAAATATTGCCATTCTTGCTCAGTTCCTCATTGCCTCATATTATAATAGTTTTCTAACAAGATGCTTTTATATCATTTTATCCCACTTCCATTCATCTGACATTAAGATTCCTAGATTTTGACAGAAAGGAAATCTCATCTCTAACTTTTAAATTGATCTAGAAGAAGTAGGCATAAAAAAGAAAAGACAGAAATGAGAAATAACCACTTGTCCAAACCAGGCATGGAGAGGTGCAAATGTTCTGCCAGTTGGTTTTCTCCATGCTACCCTCTTCAACCCACCTTCCTTTAGACAGACACCACAATGATCTAAGGTTTTCATGTTATTCTTCTAAATTAGCAGTTCTCAACCTGTGGGTCGCAACCCCCCATTGGGGGTCATATATTAAATATTTATGTTATGATTCATAATAGTAGCAAAAATACAATTCTGGAGTAGCAACGAAATAATTTTATGAGGGTCATCACAACATGAGTAACTGTATTAAAGTGTTGCATCATTAAGAAAGTTGAGAACCATTTTAGAGTCTACATCATCAGAGGCTTCCTTTATCCATTTCTCCCTTTTTCTCCCCCAGTATTGCCCTCTTCTGGTAAGCCTCCCTAATACATTTTTCTTATTTCCCTCTTCATAATGCCTATACCCGAGTATTCCCCATTCAGAGCCCCCTCTCTACCCCCACCATGGTCCCTTTTCTCTTTCCTCATATCTTCAGTTACTCCAAACCTCGGTTACACAAACGAGAGAATGTGTGTCTTTTGTCTTTCTGGGTCTAAGTTCCATTCATTCACTGGCAAAGTTCATGATTTCATTTGTCTTCATAACAAAATAGTATTCCATAGTGTATAATATACCACATTTTTATAATCATTTGTCAGATGAAAGACATTTAGGTTGTTTCCACTTCTTAGTTATTGCTAACAGAGCAGCAATGAGCATGGATGAGCAAGTATCTGTGGAGTAAAATATCGAGTCCTTTGGGTACATGCCAAGGAGAGATAGAGCTGGGTCATATGGTAGATTTAGGTTTAGCTTTTTGAGAATGCTGTACACTGATTTCTATAGTGGCTGGATCAGTTTGCATTCCCACCAACAGTGACTGGGGGTTTCCTTTTCCAAACATTTGCTTCAGCATTTGTGATACATTATTTTGTTGTCATTTTGACTGGGGTAAAGATGAAATATCAAAGTTGTTGATTTGCATTGCCCTAATTGCTAGGGACAATGAACATTTTTTGAGATATTTCTTGGCCAATTTTATATCTTCTTTAGAGAACTCTCTGCTCAGATCTGTTTCCCATTTTACAGTTGGGTTTCTTGTTTTCTGGACTGTTTTTTGAGGGTTTTGTTTTGGTTTAGTTTTTTGTTTTGTTTTTGTTTTCGTTTTTTGGTTTTTTTTCTGTTTTTTGTTTTTGGGTTTGTGTGTGTGTGTGTGTGTGTGTGTGTGTGTGTGTGTGTGTGTGTGTGTGTGTGTGTGTGTATTTAGGGTATTAATTCTCTGCCAGATGTATAGGTGGCAAAGATTCTTTGCCACTCTGTGGGCTTCCTTTTCATTCAACTGATAGCTTTCTTTTCTGCAAAGAATTATTTTAGTGTTATAAGTTCTGATTTAATCATTGGCCTTAACTTCTGGGTAATTAAAGTCCTTTCTTCTAGAAGTTTTAATATTTTGGGATTCACATTGAGGCTTAATAAAATAAAAGTCCACTTTGAGTTTATTTTTTGTGCAGTATAATAGTTACACATCTAGTTTCATTCTTCTATATATGAATATAGTTTTCCCAGCACGAATTGTGGAAAATGTTGTCTGTTCTCTGGTGTATTTTTGACATCTTCATCAAATTTCTGATGTGTGACACAGATTGAAATCTAGAATGATAACCTCTCCAAATTTTATTTTCTTCTTGCTAAGACTACTTTGACTATCTGTGTCATTTGTAGTTACATATGAATTTTAGGGTGTTTTTTTTTCCTGTTTCTGTGAAGAATTTTGTGGGGATTTTGAATGGGGCTGTATTGAATCAGTAAATTGCTTTTGGCAGGGTGATCATTTTCATGATAATAATTCTACCAACCTACGATCATAGGGGGTAGTCTTTTATCTTCTAGTGTCTTCTCCAATTGCTTTATTGAAGATTTGAAGTTTTTATTGTAGAAATATTTTCCCTCCTTGATTAGTTCTATTCATGGATACTTTATTTTCTTTGAGGTTGTTATGAATTGGGATTGTTTCTGTGAGCATGTTTGTTAGGATGTGGAAAGGCTACTGATTTTTGTAAGTTGATACAGTGTCCTGCCACTTTGCAGAAATTGTTGAGCACTTCTAGAAGTCTTTTGGTAGAATTTTTAGGATTTCTTATGCATAATTAAAAACTGAAACAAGGATAATTTGACTTCTTATCAGTTTGTATCATTTTAGTTTTCTTCTCTTATCTAGTATTTGTTGAGCACTATATGAAAAAGGAGTGAGGATAAAGGACAGCCTTGTCTCATTACTTATTTTGATTCATTTCTTCGAGTTTTCCCTCTATTTAGGGTGATATTGGCTATGAGTTTGTCATATATAGACATCCCCTCTGGTCCTACTATGGCTAGGACTTTTATCATGAATGCGTGTTGGATTTCTGTCAAAGGCCTTTTCTTTATCTATTGAGAGGATTATATAATTTTTATCTTAAGCCCATTTATATGGTCTATTACACTTATTGATTTCATATGCTGAACTATCCTTGCATCCCTAGGATGATATCATCTTGATCATGGTGGATGATCTTTTTGACAGATGCATGTATTGGATTTGGAAGTATTTTGATGTGTAATTTTTAATCTATATTCATCAGAGATAGCAGCCTGTACTTTTATTTTTTGTTGTGTATTTACCTGGGTTAGATATTAGAGTAATACTGGCTTCATACAAGTTGTTTGGAAGTACTACTTCTGTTTCTTTGTTTTTTAATAATTGAAGAAGTATTGTTGTAGATCTTTGAAAGTCTGGTAGAATTCTGCTCTAAAATTTTCTGGGATTTGGCTTTTTTCAGTCAGAAGGTTTTAATTACTGTTTCAATTTCCTTATTTTTATGGATCTGTTTAAATTGTTTATTTCCTCTTGATATAACTTCAGTGGTTTGGATGAATCTATCAATTTATCCATTACTTTAAGATTTTCTAACTTAATAGATTACAATTTTTAAAGTATTCCCTTACTATATTCTGAATTTCTTTGGCACCTACTGGAATATTTTCCTTTCATCTCAAATTCCATTAATTTTATTAGTCTCTTTCTTTTGGTTATTTGGGTCAAGAATCTGTCAATCTTGTTTATCTTCTCAAATAATTAGATCTTAGAGTCACTGATTCTTTGTACTGTATTCTTAATTTCTATTTAATTAACTTAAACTCTGATTTTTAGTTTTTCCTGTCATTTACTGGATTTGAATTTGGTTTGGTTTGATTTTTCTAATTCTTGAGTTGCATCATTACATCATTTTTTTTTAAATTTCCCTGGTAAGGCTGTTTTTCATGTGTTGTTGTTATATTGTGTTTACATTTTCATTTAGTTCCAGGAATGTTTTGATTTCCTCTTTGACCTATTTATCTTTTGGTAATGAATTATTTCATCTCCATGAGTCCGTGCACTTATTAGAGACTTGTTTGCTGTTTCTTTTCATTTTTATTGCACGATGTGTAGATTTTGTACATGAATCTATCTCATGTTTGCTTATCTTTTCAAGATTTGTTTTGTGTCCCAGGATGTGCTCTATTTTAAAGTTTCCATGGACTTCTGAGTAGAACGTATATTCTTTGGTGCTTGAGTATAATAGTCTGTAGCTATCTGTTGAGGTCATTTGATGTGTCATATCATTTCATTCTGATATTTCTCTATTAATTTTTTGTTCAGATGGCCTGTCTGTTACAGCAAGTGGAGTATTTAAATCATCTGCTCTTAATAGGATGATGTTACTCTGTATCTTTAATTTTAGCAGCATGCTTTTTAGTAACATAATTCTTTATTGATTATTTGGGAATTTCACATCATGTACACCAATCCCACTCACCTTTCAGTCCCTACATATCCACCCCTCTCCCCTGTAGCATCCTCCCAAAAGAAAACCCAAAAAGAAACTATTAAAAACAAAATAGAACAAGTAAAAAAGTTACCTCCTTCTTCTGTCTTCCAGTCTCTCCAACACTTCTTCATTCACACTAGTGGCCTGGAAAGCTGCAGTGTGTCATGCAGTATACTCTTTCGTCCATTCAGCCCCATCCACAAATGTTCATTGCAATGAGTCATTGGTCAAGTTCAAGGCCTCTAGCCTCTGGCACACCATTATCACTGGACCCTCACTGAAACTCCTCTTAGCTATCCTGTTGTTGCCCTGAGTGGTGGAGATCCTGCGGCTATGGTTCTGCAGGGCCAGTCCCTTCACGTGCTCCAGCAGGTCATAGATGGGGTAGATGTTAGGGTGGGCCAATCGAAGACTCAGGATATGGGTCTGGGTGGTAGCTGAGCTGGTCAGTCTGGCCACTCGGACCACCCCCTGAGGCAAGGGATGGAGCCAACTCTCTTAGGCCCATGTCACATCTCTCCTAAGTAGGGGGGCGGCTCTCCTATGAGGGACAGGACCATCTCTCCTGCTGCAGTGTCCAGAATGGGCAGGACCAGCTATCCCACGGCTGGTGAAGGGCAGAGCTGGCTCAGCTTAGCCCACAAATTTCAACAGACCCTGTTCCTATGACCTTCTGTGGTAACACGGGCCATGAACATCAGCACAGACCCCAGTTGAAGCAGGAACACAGACACAGACATGACCTTCAGCAGTAACTTGAACTTGGAGGACACCATGGCCCCAGGTGGCAGCACAGGCCACTCAGATCACTATGGCCCCCAGTGACAGAGTGGCCCTCAGACACCAAAATGGTCCCAGGTGGCATAGTAGAATACTTTATAGAAATTGAGTACATCAGAGTTTGTTGCATATATGTTTAGAATTGTAATGTATTTCTTCTTGATTAACTGTTTCCTTGAATAGAATGAATTGTCCATCATCTCTTCTGATTTGAGTTTGAAATCTGTTTCATCAGATATTAACATAGCAAGCCCTGCTTTCTTCTTAGTCATATTTAATTTAACTACTTTCCCCATCATTTCACTTTAAAGTGGTATCTATCTTTGAAAGTAAAATGAATTTCTCATAGACAACAGACAGATGGATTTTGTTCCTTAATCCATTCAGGTAACTCTTGTCCTTTGATTGAATCATGAGGCCATTAATATTTAAAGTTATTATTGAAAGGTTTGCTATGATTGTTGCCATTTTTATTTTTTTAATTCTTCTTTTGGGTTTGAGTAATTATAACTTCATTTTATTTTCCTGTGGTCTCTTGGTTATGCTTATCCCCTTCTTCAGTCAAAACTATTGCTTCCAGTGTTGTCTGTAGAAATGATCTACTGGACATAAATTATTTTAGCTTGTTTTTAATCACAGAACGGTTTTTTTTCTCCTTCAACAGAAAATTCGTTTGGTACAGTAGTCTAGGTTGGCAATCACATTCCTCCATGCTCTTCTGACCTTTAAAGTTTCCATTGAAAAATTAGCTGTTAGTCTGATGAGTTTTCCCTTATTTATGATTTGTGATTTTTCACTTGCAGTTTTCAGTACCCTCTTTGTTACATGTAAATAATGTTTTAACTCTAGCATACTTCAGAGAGTTTCTTTTCAGTTCCTGATTATTTGGTGTTCTGAATGCTTCTTGTATTTGTAGGGATGTGATTTTCCTTGATTTCAAGAAGTTTGATTTGATCTTCTTAAAGATGTACCCCATGACATTGATTTAATATTGTTATCCTTCATCTATAGCTTATAATTATACTTAATCTTTTCATGGTGTCCCAGAATTTTTGCATGATTCTTTTATGGTATTGGGTTTATTAAATTCTTCATATTCTTTGAGTAGTTCATTCCTCTTTTTATCTCCCTGTATTCTATCTTCTACTTGATCTGTTCTACTCAGAAAGTATTCCCCTAATTTTTCTAATTTAGTTATTGAGTTTTTAATCACATCTTAATTTCAGTTTGAGTTTTCTTCAGTGTTTCTATTTCTTCAGTGAATTTGGTTTTCAAATCCTGAATTGTCTTTGTCTTTCCATTTAGCCTTTGTGTTCTATTGGACATCACTCAGGGATTTATGTTTATCTTCTTTAATTTCATTGAGTGGGGTGTGTGTGTGTGTGTGTGTGTGTGTGTGTGTGTGTGTGTGTGTGTGTGTGTGTGTGTATGCCTTATACAGATAAGTGGAATCTTCACCTCTCATCAAGAAAACTTCTCTTTGCAACAGATGAAGACCAAGCACAACCAATCAAAATGCAGAGTTGTGTAGCCAAGTCCCAGTGGATACATCTATATAACACCCCCACACCTAAGGCTCAAGGAACATTGCAGAAGAGCAAGTAAAAAGATTGTAAGAGCCAGAGAATCAGGGAGTTTTCTGTAAGATTATGTCTCTAAATGACTTGAGAAGCTACACTCATAAAATCTCACCAGCATTATGCCTAAACATGAGGTGAATAAGAACAACATCAATAGACATGGCAAAGAGGGGAGGGGAAAATCCAGGAGGCTATAGTTCTACACAAAGAATATACAACTGAGGAATGCTGAAATCAGGAGAAATAGTCCTTCCCAGGGAAGGGCATACCAATTGGTTATCCAATGCCAACTGATTAGTCCCCAAAAACATACTTACAAGTAACTTTATACAGACTGAGCAGGTTGCATTTATGTACTTAGGATATATCTCATGTGTGTATGTATGTATGTGTGTGTGTGTGTATGTTAGTTTGAATGTAATTGGCCCCCATAATCTCATAGGGAGTAGCAATATTAGGAGGTATGGCTTGGTTGGAGTTGGTATAGTCTTGCTGGAGGAAGTGTGTCACTGTGGGGGCTGGCTTTGGGGTTTCCTATGCTCAGGTTAAAACCCAAAGTCTCAGTTGATTTCCTATTGCCTGTAAGATGTAAGACTCTCAGCTACAGCTACAGCACCATGTCTGCCTGTGTGCCGTGATACTCCCCACCATAATGATAATGGACTAAATCTCTGAAACTGTAACTGAGCCACCCCAATTAAATGCTTCCTTTATAAGATTGCTGTGGTCATGGTGTCTCTTCACAGCAAAAGAAACCCTATATGCATATATATATATATATATAAATATATATATATACATGTATGTAACAACAATTAATGAAAATGAGGCTATACAGTTAAAAGAAAGTGAGGAGTGGTATGTGGGATGGTTTTGAGAAAGAAAGGAGAAGAGAGAAATACAATTATAATATATTCTCAAAAAAGATACAGAAAAAATAAAGAGTTGATACATAGTTTATTAATATAAACTCTGGGGCCTGGAGCAGTGGCTCAGTAGTTAAGAACATTTGCTGAACTTCTCAAGGACCTGGCTTCAGTTCTCAGCATCTATATCAGGTAGTTCATAACTCCTGTAATGTTAGTTCCAAGGGATCCAACTCCCTTCTCGCTTTCATGGATACCTGCACACACACGGTACACCTGCATACTCAGGAACATACATATACACATAAAATAGTACATAAAATAAATTTTAATATAAATTCTTTAAGGAACTAATGAGAAGAATGCAGTGGAAATACCACAGTCTTTTTATCTTTAGTCTTTTCTCTATGAGTATCAGAGATCGGAATACTTTCAAGGAGGAAGGGAATAGAGTTTTGGGGCCTAATGCTGGAGTTGGCGCAGCCAACCTGGGATAAAGAAGGGGTCCTTACAACAAACTGGAGGCCCACTGAATCTGACAGCTCCTGAGCCATTAGCAAAATCATATTGCCCTGATCTGTCCTTACTTGCCCTGATATTCCACAGCTTCAGCCCTGGCAGCCAACTCGAAATCTTATTCCATTCACTGCTGACTGAGCCAGCCAGTGTGTGGGGTTCTCCCTGACAGAGGCCAGCCAGGCTGGGGGAGTGATTAAGGTGGAGCTGCTTTCTCAGCTAAGGCTGTGTTGATATTCAGTGCTCAAGGTCATTCCCATGCCACAGGCCTTGGGAACTGTCCCTATGAGCACTTGGGGCAGGTGACCACTCCCCTGAAAGAATGATTATAGGACTGGATATTTCAACAAAATAACAAAACAGGCTCGCAAACAAAGACATGAGATGATTACTGCTAAAATTTGAAAACTGTAAGGGAGAGGAGGAATATTTCAGGACACAGAGTAAGGCTCCAAAAAGTTGTCAACAGGTTGAAATAAGTGGTTGAACCTGATCAGATGATTGACAGTTACAAATGGAGAAGTCACCACTTGGATGCTGAGAGTCACCTGACTTCACAGAACGAAAGAAATTGCCGTGAATGTAGTTTAAGGGAAAGGGACTTGAGACTGTCCTTACTAAGTATCACCAACATTAAGATTTCAAAGCTAAAAATCAAATGACACCTTAAGCTTCATCAGCATGTGTATAGGGTCCAGATCAAGGGAATGAACAGTCCCTTTCCACTCTGCCCTTCCTAGGCACTTACTGAAGGTCTCTGTCTAGCACAGAGTATCATATATTAAGGGGGCCATATGTATGTTGTATCCAGAAGGGAGTGAACAGACAGAGGAGGGGAGTGTAAAAGTTGGATCTATGGCTGTTTATGCTGGAGAAGGCAAGACTTGGGGGAGGAGCTCTCTGCCTTGAAGTTTCCAAAGAACTGCCAGGGACAGGAGGAGCAGATAGGGCATGAGATATTCCCAGAGACGGAACTGAAACCCGTGATTTAACCATAGGATTGAGATTTGAACTGAAAATAAAGAGTTTTCTAAATGAGTGGGCTATAGGTAAAACAGGTTATCATTCGATGGAGTGAGCTCCTTATCAAGGATGATGTGTAAGAAAAACCACCTTGACAAATGCTTATCTGGGATGTTGCCTAGGAGAATCATGTATCAGCTAAGGTACACAGGGGTGGTTTAGGGGACCTCTTAGATACCTAAATGTGTCTGTGCACCTGAAAATTTATCCAGGATAGTAGTTTCTGACAGCTCATGGAGGTTTTTTTTACACTATTGCCTCGGAAGGTTCTGTGGAGTGATCCACAAATTTTCCTATAGGATTTTAGTGTTGACTTACCTGTGAAAAATTGCTTTGTCATTTCTGATTCTCAGTGTGTATTCTAGAGTCTCCTCAGATGAAGGCCGAGAATCAGGAAGATGCAGAAGATGCTATGACCAAGTTACCCAGAAAAGACAAGCTGAGATACACGAGATGGTCTGGGAGATAGTCATAAAGACATGTGATGTATATAACTTCCAGGGTCAGTCAACTGATGAGAGAGACCAAAGAAGCCAGCCTATTTGCACAATACATTCAGTAGCTTCTTGTAATATTCACAAAACTCACACAACGGAAAGTTTAGCAGTTATATAACCTCTGACTTCTAAGAGATTTATAAATACAAACTGCTTTTGAATTCAGTCCACCAAAGGAACTCAATTGCTCAGTAAATCAATCATGTATACTTCATGGAGTTTAGGCCATTTTTTTTTTGCAGGAGAGAGCGAAGGATCCTCTCATCTCTTCCCACACAAAAATTTCATGATCTGGGGGATGTGGATAGAGAGCTAACTGATACAGTTGGTCTTTGGCTTCTGTACCACCTCTAAAACTGGTGGAGGACATGGTTTCCAATTTTACAAATAGGAAAGAAAGAATTTCACTTTGGTAAGTGGGGAAGAGAGCAGACTGAAGTTATGATAAAAGCAGGCCAACAAATGAATGCTCAGTTATCTTACATATTTAGAATGCCTAGCATGTAAAGAGACAAAGATCGCTCTCAAGGTGATGGTTTCCTGTAAACTGGGAAATCTCCTGTACATTCATTCAACAGCTTTGTACTGAGTACACACTGTGGGTCAGGCATTGATCTAGGCACTGAGCATGCAGAAGTAAATAAAGCAACTGAGATTTCTACAGTTGTGTAGAATCATACTGTGTTTAGAAAAACACATTAGGCAATGAAATTATGGAGCAAGCTGAAAAGTAAGCAATACTGTGAAAACATATAAAGCTGGATAAAGGGAATTAAGGGACATAGTGATGTGCCTGCAGAGATACATGTCTGTAATCCAAACTCTGGGAAGACAGAAGCAGGAGGGCCATCATTTCCAGGCCCACCTAGACTGCCTAGCAAGTATGAGGCCAACTTGAACTATGTGGAGAAGGTCTGTCATAAACACTAAGACCTCTAAATAAGGAGTGACCAGTGAGCTACTATCCTCACTTTAAAGATGAGAATTCTGAGTTTTGAGAAAAGAAGTCCTTCTTTGTGTGTGGAACTCTTCTTACTTTGCTATTGTGCCTACAGAGACACATAGCTAAAGAGGTGGCAAACAAAGGGTGAGATTGTTGGCCTGTTTGGAGGATCTTGTCTATCATGCATATGAATAGGAAGACTATTATGGTCGACTGACTGTAAGAAACCCATTGGCAGAAAGCTTTTGCCTATAGGACAAGATTTCAAAATAAGTCTTCCTGCACCTTTCCAGCTGAAGAAAAGACATTCAGAAGAATGGCTCTTAATTGTCAACTTGATGTGAATCACCATGGGAATCAACCTCCCAGCACGTCTGTGAGGGAGTTTCTAGATTAGGTTAACTGCAGCTGACATTCAATGAATGGATTGATGCCTCAGATTGAATAAAAAATAGAAAGTGAGATGAGCACTAGCATTCATCTCTCTCTGCTTCCTGACAAGGGACACAGTGTTTGAATAGCTGCCTCACACTCCTGCCACCATAAACACAGCTACACTCCCCGTGACACCTCCATCACGTATGAGAC
Source organism: Neotoma lepida (assembly GCA_001675575.1). NCBI lineage: Eukaryota > Metazoa > Chordata > Mammalia > Rodentia > Cricetidae > Neotoma > Neotoma lepida. The sequence goes on from LZPO01116963.1 coordinate 340,252, forward strand.
CTTCTCCATCATGTTGGACTGTCCCCTCAAACTGTGAGCCAAGATAACCCATGCTTTCCTTAAGTTAATTTTGTCAGATATTTTTTCAAAACAATATGAAAAGTAGTTAATATAGGTGACATGGTAAAAAGATCTAGGAATAATATAATACTGGGTACAACTATAGTTCCATAAATTCTATGTGATAATATTTCTTCATTTGTATAGTCAAGGAATTGAACCTATAGACTTTCTAAAATTTCTTCTCTTTTTGGCATTCTGTTTGTCACTGATCTTAATATCAGAATTGGGATGGTTAGAAAACACTGTAATATTCTCTAATTATTTTTATTATAATAATATTTTTCTGATCTTTTCACAGCCCAGCAGTGAGTATGACCAAGACCCACTTTTGTTCAAGTCAAAATATGAGAGGATCTGTGAAGATTGTGCTCAATTCACAGTCAAACTTTGTTTTGGCATATGGGGGTGGAATCCAAGGAAACTTAGTGGTCATAGTGAGAAGAGAAGTAGGCAGACATAATAATAGGGAAGGAACTCAATAATTTCTTCAAAATACTTCTGGGTACTTTGGTGGTCCTTGCCTTCACCCCCTACCCACCCACAGAGAGAGAGAGAGAGTAAGAGAGACAGACAGACAGACAGAGACAGAGACACACAGACAGAGAGAGAAAGAGGAGAGAAAGAGACTCTGCAAGGTACTACGTATCCAGCTCTAGCTTACCTCTGACATACCTCTGGGTCCCTACTCTCCAGTTTGAACACAAACATTTTAAGAATATTTTTGTAGTGCAGCATGTCTACTTGACTTTAATCCCAGCTCTATTCCTGAATAACTGACCTTGGGCAAGTCCCTCCCTTCTTAGGGCCTCATCTGTGACTTAAAGTATTTGGTTCTTTTTAACTTTTGTGGCATCTCAGACTTCTGAGAATCTGATGAAATCTGTGAATGCAGATGCCACAATTCAGCATATAATTTCAGGGCAGTCATGGGCCAGTAAACTAAGGATTTCTGCCTGTTGTGCTAAGGATTCTTTCAGCTCTGAGTCTACGATTCTGTGATCTGGGCATGAGGCCAAGACCCGCCTGCCCCTTCCGGAGGAAGAGGAGTTGGAATCCACCTTCCAAATATATCCCTTGGCCTGTACTCCAAGCTACTTTTGGCTTTAATCCATGTCTCTGAGACCATGAGGATTCTTGCTACTCCACAAAGCCTAAAACTGAGTAATGAAAACAAAAACAAGGCATTAGGGTTTCCTTTAAAACCCAGTGCCTGTGAGGTTCCTTCCTAGGGCCTCTTGTGCCCCAGCCTAAAATTAAAGACAGTGGCAGGTGGGCCTCTGATCCAGGCAATAAATGATTCCAGGAGGACTGGCTTGAATTGCTGGCTGGCAAGGCTTGTCTAGACCGTACTGTCCTCTGGTGGCTGTAAGCATATATAGGAACTTACAATACAGAGGATCAGCCTCAAAACAAATAATGGTCTCACTTCAAATTTCAATAGTACTAAAAGTTGAGAAATTTTGCCTTTTACTTGCCAAGATACACTACATACCTACCCTTGACCTTCAGACTGTAGAATGGCCCAGGCTCTCTCTATAAGACTCACCTATAACTATGAATTGCACTCTTGGCTATCTAGCTGGTAATACTAAAATTTAAGGCCCTTTCCTCCCATGCTCACAATTCTGTAGTACTTTCTCATAACACAGGGTAAAACATAACCATTAACATCATACTTACAGGGTTTTATCCCTAACAGATTTATATCAAACCAGTCTCTCTCTCCATTCGCTACAATCGAGTCACAGTGGCCTTTGATTTCAGCTTCTCAAACATGTCAGATAACCCACTTCACCTCTTCCCCCTTTCTGTATCCTTCTTCAGATCCAACTGTAATAAATTAATTGTGTTGTTATGGTTATTAATCATTCCCTCTATCTATGCCAATCGGCATGTGTCATTGCAGTGCTCTTCCATTTCAAGTCAAGGCTTGACTGTCTGATTTTCTTTAATCTTTAATCAAGGAAAAGTTGATGTTTTAGTTCACTTTTTGTTGAAATAACAGTCCACCTGTGACTAAGCAATTTAAAAGGGAAAGATGTTTATTTTTACCGCGTGGTTCTCAAAGTTCAAGGGCATGGTACCAGCAATCTGTTCTGCATCTGGTTATCACCCTATGATAGAAAGTGAAAAGCCAAGTTAGTGTGTTCAAAGAGAAGGGAGTGGAGGAAATGTGTAACAAGAGAGACACACATGTGAGAGGGTAATGGAGGGGCCACACTCTCTTTAAAGTAACCCACTACAATGACAACAAGCCCAATTTCAGAGGAAGTGCATTAATGCATTTGCAAGAGCAGAAAACTCATGATCTATTCACCTCTTTAAAGATCCTGCCACCTATCAACACCACTACATTAGGGTATCAAGCCTCAATACGACTTTTGAAAAGAACAAACCATTCTCAAACCTTTGAAGTTTGGATAAATGAGAATATGCCAAATCTAAAAATAATGTTAAATGGTACTTTTGTGGCCAGGAGATAGTGGTGCATGCCTTACAATACCAGCAACTGGAAGGCAGAGATAGGTCAGTCTCTGAGTCCAAGGCCAGTCTGGTCTACAGAGCTAGTTCCAGGACAACCAGGGCTACACGGAGAAATTCTGTCTCAAAAAATAAAAGTATGTTGTACAAATTTTCAGAACTGTAGCCAACCAAGGAAATCCTAGCTAAACAGCACCTCAGCTGGTCTGCAGACTTTTGAGGGAGAAAGTAATACTTACTGTAATACAGTATTGAGATCATGTGGTCCTTATGCAGCTTTACTAGAGGGAGAGACAATTGACAAACCCATTGATTCCATATCATTTTAATGTTGTTCATACTACTGTGAAGTTCTTATCTGTTCTACTTGCCTAGTTAAAATGCTCTGTGTAGCCTCTCAGTTTTCAGCACTGCTCTCTTTCAGCCAAAAATGTTTCTTCCATAACCACGATGCAAAGAAATAAAACAAAACAACCAATAAAATATGATTACACAACTTTCCTTCTTAAAATTCCTCAGTGGCTCTCCTACTGTTCTCACGATAAGATTAGATGTCTAACTAGTACTGGAGGCCTACTTTCTATGCCCTTCTTACCTGTGAAATCACATCTCCCCACTTCTTCCCGGTATGCTTTAATCACAAGACTCCAATGTGTTCTAAGATTTTAAGCCCCCGAGTTATCAGTTTTCCTTGTCCTCTCTTCATTCTCTTCCATTGGATAAAAATCATCTTTAGCTTTCTGGGAATGTACCCAATACAAGCTCTTCTCTGCCCTCTCCCCTGATTGTCTTCATATCCCCCAAGCTAGATTGCATTGTGTCTCTCTTTTTTGCTTGTGTTGTAATTTAGCCCAAATTTTTTTCAGCATTGTGATAAAATTAGTTCCTTTAGAAAAGAGCTATAGAGGTGGCTCAGTTGTTAAGAGTGTTGACTGCTCTTGCAGAGGACCTGAGTTCAGTTTCTAGTACCCATGTGGGGCAGCTCACAACTACCTATCACTCCAGCTCCAAAGAATCCAGGGCCCTTTCTGGGCTCCATAGGTACCTGTACATACACACACATGCACACACACACACACACACACACACACACACACACACGAGAGAGAGAGAACTTTTTTTCACAAGGAAATCACATACTCCACTCCCTGTAAACTTCCTTGTGCAATTTCTTCCAGCCTCTTCTTTCTCATTCTCATGTTTTCCCCATATTTAACACAGAACTTGGCACAAAGTATGTACTCATTAATGTATCGCATTAAAAGAATTTCTAACTTCAAATTCTGAATGACAATTCTGATAGGTATCATGTCAGGGGCAGCCAAATCTTCCCAAACTACCTCATTTTCTCCTACTTCACATTTTTAACCACAACCACCCATCAATTAAAAAGTCAGTGAAGTTAGTGATTTCTCTGTTTAACAGTGATTTAATATAAGTACGAAGGGAGCATAACTTCTGTGTTGCCTTCCCTGAGACAAAACAATAATTTTTTGAATGAGTGGAGCAGAAATGCTGTAATGCAACTTTAACCGGTGTCACTAAGCCAGTCAGAATAGAGACACAACTGACACTACCAGGATAGGCACATGTACACACAGCATACATGCACACATTCACACACAGCCTAAGGATAGTATGATGATGTGTGGCACTGCTCCTGAGAGATAGGACCAAATATCTACTCACGAGAGATAGGACCAAATATCTACTCACCCCAGATAGGGAATCAACAAAGGACTAAAACAATGATACTACCAAAGTTTAATTTGGTGAGCTAAATTGTTTTATTCAGGTTTCTTACAGAAATATTGGAAACGGGCTACTAATGGGAGCAGAAATGACTTAAAAACAGACACAACACCTAGCATGAGTGATGGCTCACAAAAGCTGGAACCTAGAGTTCACTGAATGACTTTCAGGCAGGTTGACAGGTTGAGAGAGTATCCCTTCTGGGTAGATTAGTTGCTCTAAGTCCCTTCCAAGTAACTCAGCTGGTCTGAGAGTATTTCAGCTGATATGAGAATATCTTTTAGAATTCCTTACTATTTATATAAATTTCAAGAGGGAGGAGCCTGGTGCATCCAGTGAATTTCAAAGATTTCCTGAGGCTTCTGAGTTGGTTACCTCCTTAGTCCTAAGTGCTACCTTAGTCCTACCTTTCTTAGTTCTTCAGCATCCCTTTGGAACTTCCTGAGTCACACTGAATTTCCTTGCAGGATGGAATGCTTTGCCTCCTTCTAGAACACCCTGTGTTCTTAATACACTATTTTATTTATTTTGTGTATATGTGTATGTATGTGCCTGCTTGTATGTATGTACACACATGCACGCAGAGCTTATGGAGGGAGCATCAAATCCCTTTTGATCTGAAGTTACAGGCGGTTGTAAAATGCACAAAGTGTGTGCTGGGAGCTGAAATCAGGTGTTCTACAAGAGCAGCATGTTCTCTTAACTACTGAGCTATCTATACAGTCCCAACATACTGGGTCTTCTTTTTTCATTTTATTGAAAATAGATTTTTTTCTTACATAATACATTCTGATTATGGTTTTGCCTCCCTCTAGTCCTTCCAGTTCCTCCCTACCTCCTCTCACATCTGGATTTACCCTCTTCCTGTCTCTCATTAGAAACAAACAGATCTCTAAGTGATAATACGATATAAAATATAATATAAAAAGAGACAACAAAGATTAACACATCTGAATATGTCAAAGCAAACAAACAGAAATAAGAGAACCTAAGAAAAGGCATAAGAAACAGATATAGAGGAACTTCCTATACATGTAGGAGGATGTGAGTATCTTGGCTCCTGACTGGACAGCCCTGCTCTAGGCCCTAGACTCTAGGGGCACATCCTATATCTCCCTCACCCACCAAAGCCCCAGAGCCCTGGCAGCAGCTCCCTCCACCCACAACCATGCCCTGCCACATCAGCGACCACTGGGGCTCTGCCTGAACCTGGAGGAGGAGCTACCACAGGAAACATCTGCACCTGGAGGAGCTGAGTGTCTGGGCTCCTGGCTGGACAGCCCTGGTCTCTAGGCCCTAGCCTCCAGGAGGATACCCACATCACATGCCTATCCCCCATTCATCAAAGACCCAGAGACCCAGCAACAGCCTCCCCTCACACCCAACCATCCCCCACTGTAGCAGCTACCACAGGAAACATCTGTACCTACAAGAGGAGGGAACTGTGCTCCAGGCTGGACAGCACTGCTCTCTAGGACCTAGACTCCAGGGGCACATCCTGTGCCTTGCCCCCAGCCATCGAAGCCCCAGGGACCTAGCAGCAGCCTCCGCACATCCCTAAATATCTTCTGACACATCAGCGATCACCAGAGCCACAGGCCCCACATGCACTAGTGGAGGAAAAGGGACTCCCTCAGGCACAGACCGACCTGCACTGACTGGAGAAAGAGATGGGTAGATAACAGTGTAAGAATACATTCAACAACAAAAAGAGCAATATAGCACAACCAGAAGCTAGTGGTTCTACAACAGCAAGACCTGAACACCCCAATGTAAGAAGAAGCAGAAGAAGACGATGTTAAAAATAATTTTATGAAGTTGATAGAGGTCTTTAAGAGGAAATGAAAAATTCTCTCAAAGAAGTAGAGGAAAAGACAATATAAAAGAAAGCCAGGAAGAAACAAACAGGTGAAGGAAAAAGTTCAAGACTTGAAAACTGAAATAGAGACAATAAAGACAACACAAACCGAGGGAATTCTGGAAACAGAAAATCTGGGTAAATGAGCAGGAACTACAGATGCAAGTATATCCAACAGAATACAAGAGAAGGAAGAGAGAATCTCAGGTGTTGAAGATACCATAGAAAATAAATTTATCAGTCAAAAAATGTTAAATCCAAAAAATTCTTAACACAAAACAACTAGGAAATCAGGGACACCATGAAAACACCAAACTTAAGAATAATAGGGATAGAAGAATTCTAGCTCAAAGGAACAGAAAATATATTCAACAAAATCATAGAAGAAACCTTTCCCAACCTAAAGAAGGACATATCTATGAAGACACAAGAAGCTTACAGAACATCGAATAGACTGGACCAAAAAAAAAGTTTCCTCAACAAATAAAACAATAAACATAAATAATAAAGAAAAATATTAGAGTTGAAAAGGAAAAAGGCCAAGAAATATATAAAGGCAGACCCACCAGAATTATACCCAACTTCTCAATGTAGACTCTGAAAGCTAGAAAGTCCTGGACAGACGTTCTGAATACACTAAGAGACCACAGATGTCAACCCAGACTACTATACCCAGCAAAGCTTTCAGTCACCATAGACAGAGAAAAAAAGATATCCCACGACAAAACCAGATTTAAATAATACTTATCCGCAAATCCAGCCCTACAGAAAGTACTAGAAGGAAAACTCCAACACAAGGAAGTTAGATGCACCAACGAAAACACAGGCAATAGATAACCACACACCAACAAACTCCGAAGAAGGGAAACACACAAGCCCTACTGCCACCACCAACAAAACCAAAAATAACAGGAATTAACAATCACTGGTCATTAATATCTCTTAATATCAATGGACTCAATTCACCTATAAAAACACACAGGCTAACAGAATGGGGGCAAAAACAGAATTCTTCCTTCTGCTGCATACAAGAAACATACCTTAACTTCAAAAGACAGACATCCCCTCAGAGTAAGGGGTTGAGAAAAGATTTTCTAATCAAATGTTCCTAAGAAACAAGCTGGTGTAGCTATCGTACTCTCTAAAAAAAAAAATAGACTTCCAACTAGAATCAAACAAAAGAGGTGGAAAAGGACATTTCATAGTTATCACAGGAAAAATCCATCAAGATGAAGTCTCAATTCTGAACATCTATGCACCAAATACAAGGGCACCCACATTTGTAAAAGAAACATTACTAAAACTTAAATCACATGTCAAACCCCCATACTGATAGTGGGAGACTTGAACACCCCACTCTTACCATTATCAGATAGGTCTGCCAGACAGAAACTTAGCAGAGAAATAAGGGAACTAACATGTTACGACTCAAATGGACTTAAGAGACATCTATAGAACATTTCACCCAAACAAAAGAAGGCTATACCTTCTTCTCAGCACCTCATGGAACCTTCTCTAAAACTGACCACATACTTGGTCACAAAGAAAATCTCAACAGATACAAAAAAAATTATGGAATAACCCCCTATATCTTATTGTATCACCATGGCTTAAAGTTAGAGTTTAACAACAACACTAATGACAGAAAGCCTACAAACTCATGGAAACTGAATAATACTCAACTGACTCACCAATGTGTCAAGGAAGAAATAAAGAAAGAAATTAAAAACTTCCTAGAATTCAATGAAAATGAATGCATGACATACCCAAACTATGGTACACTATAAAAGCAGTGTTAAGAGGAAAGTTCATAACACTAAATGCCTACATAAAGAATGTGGAGAAATCTCACACTAGGGACTTCACAGCACACATGAAAGCTCTAGAACAAAAAGAAGCAAACTCACCCAGGAGGAGTAGATGACAGGAAATAATGAAATTGAGGGCTGAAATCAGTAAAATAGAAACAAAGAGGACAATACAAAGAATCAATGAAACAAAGAGTTGNTTCTTTGAGAAAATCAACAAGATAGACAAACCCTTATCCAAACTAACCAAAGGGTAGAGAGAGAGTATCCAAATTAACAAAATCAGAAATGAAAGGGGAGACATAACAAGAGACACTGAGGAAATCCAGAGAATCATTAGGTCACACTTTGAAAACCTGTACTCCACGAAATTGGAAAATCTANAAGAAATGGACAATTTCCTGGATAGATGCCACATACCAAAATTAAATCAAGACCAGATAAACAATTATAATAGACCTATAACCTCTAAGGAAATAAAAGCAGTCATTAAAAGTCTCCCAACCAAAAAAGCCCAGGGCCTGATGGTTTCAGCACAGAATTCTACAAGAATTTCAAAGAACAGCTAATTCCAATACTCCTCAAATTGTTCCACACAACAGAAACAGGGGAACATTGCAAACTCTTTTTATGAGGCTACAGTTACCCTAAAACCCAAACCACACAAAGATGCAACTAAGAAAGAGAATTACAGACCAATCTCCCTCATGAACATTGATGCAAAAATACTCAATAAAATGCTGGGAAACTGAATCCAAGATCACCTAAAAAAGATTATCCACCATGATCAAGGAAGTTTCATCCCAGAAATGCAGGGATGGTTCATAATACTAAAATCTGTCAATGTAACCCATCATATAAACACACTGAAAGAAAAAAACACATGATCATCTCATTAGATGTTGAAAACACCTTTGCCAAAATCCAACACCCCTTTATGATAAACGTCTTGGGGAGATCAAGGAATACATGGAACATTATTAACATAATGAAAGCAATATACAGCAAGCTGACAACCAACATCAAATTAAACATAGAGAAACTCAAAGAGATTCCACTAAAATCAGGCTGTCCACTCTATCCATATCTATTCAAGATAGTACTCAAAGTTCTATAGAGCAATACAACAGCAGAAAGAAATATAATTTGGAAAGGAAGAAGTCAAACTTTCACTATTTGTAGATGATATGATAGTATACATAAGTGACCCCAAAATTTCTACCAGGGAACTCCTACAGCTGATAAATACATTTAGTAGTCTGGGGAGATACAAGACTAACTCAAAAAATCAGTAACCCTCCTATATACAAATGATAAATGGCTGAGAAATAACCGAAACATCACCCCTTATAATAGCCACAAACAACATAAAAGATCTTGGGGTAACTCTAACCAAACAAGTGAAAGACCTGTATAACAAGAACTTTAAGTCTTCAAAGAATGAAATTGAAGAAGATATCAGAAATGGAAAGATCTCCCATGCTCTTGGATAGGTAAGATCAACATAGTAGAAAATGCAAATCTTACCAAAAGCAATCTATAGATTCAGTGCAATCCCCATCAAAATCCCAACACAATTCTTCACAGACCTCAAAAGAACAGTATTCAACTTTATATGGAAAAACAGAAAACCTAGAATAGCTAAAACATTCCTGTACATTTATGAAACTTCCAGTGGTATCACCATTCCTGACTTCAAGCTTTACTATCGGGCTCTAGTAATAACAACAGCTTGGTATTGGCATAAAAACAGACACATGGATCAATGGAATCAAATTGAAGACCTTGACCTATGAACACCTAAATTTTGACAAAGAATCCAAAATCGTACAGTGGAAAAAGAAAGCATCTTCAACAAATAATGCTGGCATAACTGGATGTCGGTATGTAGAAGAAAGGAAATAGATCCATATCTATTTCCTTGCACAAAACTCAAGTCCAAGTTGTATGTGGAAGTTTCTCTCCTGCCTGCCTGTTCCCAAATACCCAGCAAATGCTTCCCAAATAACTTACTCAGAAGCTTAATATTACTTATAAATGCTTGGCCGGTAGCTCAGGCTTATTACTAACTAGTTTTTACACTTAAATTAACCCATAATTCTTATCTATGCTTAGCCACATGCCTTGGTACCTTTTCTCAGTGTGGCATTGTCATCTTGCTTCCTCTGCATCTGGCTGGTGACTCCTGACTCCCAGCATTCTTAGTTTGGTCACTCCATCTATACTTCCTACCTGGCTAATGACCAATCAGCATTTTATTAAACCAATTTGAGTGACAATCTTTACAATGTATAAGAGCATTATCCCACAGCATTTATTTTAGACAAAAAGGGGAAATGTGGTGATATTTTGTGTATGCTCTAATCCATAAAGCTTGCCTGAAGATCAGAGGAGAAAGCCAGGCATTAGTTAGCCATAGAAGCCAGACAATGGTGGCACACACCTTTAATCCCAGCACTTAGTATCTCATGCCTTTGCTCTCAGTACTTGGGAGGCACACATGCCTTTAATTCCAGCACTAGGGAGGTTGAGACAGGAAGTAATATGGCTGGGCAGAGAAAAACAATATAGGGCAGGAGGAGACATGAGTTCAGTCTTTTTTGGCTGAAGAGTTGGTGAGGTGAGAGGTGGCTGTGGTTTGTACTTTTATCTTTCTGATCTTTCAGCATTTGCCTTGGTATCTGGCTTTGGGTTTTTATTAAGACCAATTAGGATTCCTCCTACATCAATGGATCCAAGACCTTAACATAAATCCAGTTACACTTAACCTGATAGAAGAGAAAGTGGGAATTAGCCTTGCATGAATTGGCCCAGGAGACTCCTTTCTGAATATCATACCAGTAGCACAGACACTGAGATCAACAATTAATAAATGGGACCTCCAGAAACTGAAAAGCTTCTGTAAGGCAAGGACACTGTCAATAAGACAAAGTGGCTACCTACAGAATGGGAAAAAATCTTCACAAACCTTACATCTGGTATATATATAAAGAACTCAAGAAACTAGACAACAAAATACCAAATAATTCAATTAAAAATGGGGTACAGATCTAAGCAGATAATTCTCAACAGAAGAATTTCAAATAGTGGAAATACACTTGAAGAACTGTTCAATACCTTTAGTCATCAGGAAAATGCAAATCAAAATGACTCTGAGATACCATCTTACACCTGTCAGAATGGGTAAGATCAAAAACACTGATGACAGTGGAGTAAGGGGAAATTCCTCCACTGTTGGTGGGAGTGCACACTGGTACAGCACTTTGGAAATCAATATGGTGGTTTCTCAGAAAAATGGAAATCAATCTACCTCAAGACCCAGTTATACCAATCTTGGGCATGTATCCAAAATATGCTCAATCATACCACAAGAACACTTGCTCAACTATGTTCACAGCAGCATTATTCATAATAGCCAGAAACTGGAAACAACCTAGATCCCCCTCAACCAAAGAATGGATAAGAAAAATGTGGTACATTTACACAATACAGTATTACTCGGCTTTCAAAAACAATGACCTCGTGAAATTTTCAGGCAAATGGATGGAACTAGAAAAATCATTCTGAGTGAAGTAATCCAGACCCAGAAAGACAAACATGGTATGTACTCATTCATAAGTGGATATTAGAAGTAAAGTACAGGATAACCAACCTACAATCCATAGCCTCAGCGTGGCTAAATAACAAAGAGGGCTGCATGTATTCATCTGGGAAAGGGAAATAGAAGAGATCTCCTGGGTAAACTGAGAGTGGGGGTGAGGTTGTGGGGAGATGGGAACTTGAGGGAAAGGGTTTGGCCTGCTAGGCATGAGAAGCAGGCTGGTGCTGAGACTGAGGGGGAGAGTAATGAAAGAGATGTCTTGATGGGGGGCATTTGGGGCTATGGAGAAACCTGGTGCCAGGGAAACTCCCAGGAATATACAAAAATGACCCCAGCTAAGACTTCTAGCAATAGTGGATAGGGTACCTGAACTGGCCTACCCTGTAATCAGATTGCTGACTACCCTGATTGTCATCATAGAACCTTCATCCAGTAACTGAATGAAGCAGATGCAGAGACCCATAGCCAAGCACTGGACTGACCTCCAAGAGTCCTGCTGAAGAGAGGGAGGAGGAATTATATGAGCCAGGGAGGGTCAAGGTCAAGGAGAAAACCACAGAGGCAGCTGACCTGAGGTCATGGGAGCACATGGACTCTGGGCCAACAGGGAGCCTGCATGGAACCAACCTATGCCCTCTGCATGTATGTGACAGTTGTGTAGCTTGATCTGTTTGTAAGGCTCTTATCGGTGAGATCAGGACCTGTCCCTGGTGCTTGAGCTGACTTTTTGAACATATTTATTCCCCATGCCGGGTTGCCTTGTCCAGCCTTGATGCAGGGGGAGGGACTCAGTCCTACCTCAACTTAATGTGCCATGCTTTGCTCAAGCCCATGGGAGGGCTACCCCTTTCTGAATAGAGATGAAGGAGGAGTGGATGGAAAGGGGGGGGTAGATGAGGGTTGGCAGGAGGGCACGGGAGGAGAGGAGGGAGGGGAAACTGTGGTCAGTTTGTAAAATAAATGAAAAAAATGTTAATTAAAGAAAATGAAATAAAAAAAGAATTACTCACTCTCTATTCTTTACCTAGCTCCACTACTCCAATTTGGTCTCCACATCTTCACTTTGGTGACATTCAGTATTATCAGTGGAGCCAGTAATAGTCCTGCTGGTAACTATAAACATTCTTTGACAATAGACTTCAAAATGATCAATAACTTTGTTATCAGCTACTTCATTGGTATTATAATATATACTATTAAAGAAAACATATGCACACACACATTAAATAAACATAAATAAAAAATGATGAAGATAGAATTGTGGTAATTTTGTTTGTTAATTGAAAAAGATGTCCATTGAAAAAAATGGTGTTTTAAATAAAATTTAGCTAGCATACAAATAATGAATTTCATTATGCCACTTTCATACATATAAAAATTTAATTTGCTCATATTTCTTCCTATTATCTTCCCTTATCCTCCTTCTCTGTCCTGATAGGCCTAACTACTCCTTAATTTAGAAATTGTTTCTTGAGAATGCAAATAACACCGTATATTTTTCATGAGTGAAATATTTCCTATATCATTGTTTGGAATTTGAAATATTCTACAATGGATGCAAGCACTGGATAGTGGTTTATTAGTATCAAATGGCACCTATATTATATATTTTAAGATTGTTCTTGTTATTGTGCTATTTTATGAACCAATAGAAAACACACATATTTTAATTTAAACTTAAAAATAAAGATAATATGAATAGAATGATGCATAAAATGTATAGAATGTGAAAGTATGAACTGTAATAACTTTTATATTAAGTCATGCTGATTTCTTTATATCATTTTGATTATCTTTGAATACCTAAAGCCAATCATGAGAGCAAACTGGTGTTTGACAATTTGTATGATTGAAGAGACTACTATTGTCTATTTTACTGAATTGCTAATATAAGTTTCTTTTGTAAGAATTAGAAGGCTTTATACTTGTTGTACAATGTAATATTGATACAAAAGAATAGTGTATTACATACTTATAAATATTGTAATAGAATATTGTTTAGTGATCTTTAAAATGGATATAAAAATTTTCTAACTTGGTTTTACCTCCTCAGATTTGAATTTTACTTATCATGATTTAATATTTTAATATGGATTCATAATTCTAAATTCTGTTTCACTGGATATTAAAAATAATTATGTTGTTAAATTTTTCCATTAATTTATTTTTCTTTTAAATTTAACTTATGGAATGAATAAAAACTACTCTCAGAAGACTATATAAATTATGTATATTTTCCTAAATTTTAACTGCTGGTTATGACAAAATTAGCACCTTTAAAAATATACATCAATCACTACAGCTATATAGGAATCTCAAAAACAAGATGAGTGAATTTTTAAATAATCAAGCAAACATTTTTTCTTCAGATTTCTACTGTAACATGAGATATTCAACCTGCAAAAACATTCTCTAACAGGGACATAGTTGCCACACTTGGCTAAGACCTAGAATAGGTAATAGCGGTCAAAGAACAGAAAACCAACCCAACAAAGAGAAGCAGATATCTACACCAAGAAACATTTCAAACATTACAAATTCAGATGCTAAGATATTAATACAAAAACACAAAATGAATAACCAAGACAATATGCCTCCTCCAGAAGCCAGCAACACTATTGAAATAGGCCTTGAACAAAGCAATTTAGATGATGCACAAAACAAGGACTTCAAATACCATATAATATGTTCAAAAACCTCAAAGCATATATGAATAAATGTCTTACTGAAGACTGTGAAAACACAAAGAATTGAATGAAATAATGAAAATAATTCAAGACATGAAAGTAAAATTTAACAAAGAAATAGAATCACTAAATAAACCCAAAATGAAGCAAAACTGAAAATGAAAAACTCAGGATGTCAAATGAAAAGCTCAGAGTTAAGTCTCACAAACATATTACAATATATGGAAGAAAAAAAAGTTCAAGTCTTAAAGACAAATTAGAAGAAATAGATAACTCAGTCGAGGAAAATGTTAAGTCTAAAAAAATACAAATCCATACAAAAAACAGGCAGGAAATTTAGGACACTCTAAGACCAAGCCAATGAATAACAGGGATAAAGGAAAAAGAAAACTCAAGTCAAAGGCACAGAGAAAATATTTTTAACAAAATCATAGAAGGAAATGTACCCAATCTAAAGATGAGAGTGCCTAGCAAGGCACAAGAAGCATACAGAACACCAAATACACAGGATCAGAAGAGAAATTCCCTATAACACATAATAACCAAAACACTAAATATACAGAATAAAGGATATCAGAAGCTGAGAAGGGAAAGGGCTAAGTCAGATTTAAAGATAGTCTTATTAGAAGAACTCCTGAACTTTCACTGGAGACTCTGAAAGCCAGAAGGGTCTGGACAGATGTTCTATAAACTCTGAGAGACCATAGATGCCAGCTCATAGATACCCAGCAAAACTATCAATTACAATCGACAGAGGAAGAAAAATATTCCACAATAAAACCAAACAATCAAATTCGATCTACCAACCCAAAACAAAGAAGCAAGGAAATGTAGCTACCTTAATATCTGAAAAAGTAGACTCCAAACAAAAACTAATCAGAAGAGATAAAGTAGGACACTACATATTCATTTATGGAAAAATCCACCAAGAAGACATTATGATTCTAAATATTTATGTGCCAAGCACAAAGGCATTCGATTCCATAAAAGGAACACTACTATACCTAAAATCACATATTGGACCTCATAAAGTGACAATGGGTGAGTTCAATAGGCCACTTTCTTAAATAGGCAAGTCTTCTAGACAAAAACTAAAGAGAGAAATACTGGAATTAAATAATATCACAAATCAAATGAACTTAATAGATATCTACAGAACAATCCACCCAAACACTAAAAGATACATTTTTTTTCTTAGCAGCCCATAGTATTTTCTCCAAAATTTACCATACATTAGAATATAAAACAAGTCTGAATAGATAACAGAAAATTGAAATAACAACCTGAATTCTATCTGACCACTATGGGTTAAAGTTGGATATCTAAAAAATAGAAGCTGCAGAAAGTGTACAAACTCATGGAAACTGAACTACTCACTGCTGAATGAAAACTGAGTCAAGACAACAATCATTGAGGAAATCAAAAAACATTTTACAACTGAATAAAAATTAAAGCACAGCAAACACAAATATATGGGACACAATGAAGGCAGTTCAGAGGGGCAAGTTAATAAAACTAAGTGTGTAGATATATAAAGGTGGAGAAATCTCATGTTAGTAACTTAGAGACACATCTGAAAGGCCCTAGAATAACAAGAAGAAATAACACCCAAAAGGAATAGATGGTAAGAATTAATCATGCTCAGGGATGAAATCAGCAAAAACAGCAATACATTAAAAAATACAATACGAAGAATCAATGAATTAAAGTGTTGGTTCTTTGAGATAATCAACAAGATTTGGCTAGGTTAGCCAAAAAATGGAGAGAGAAGATCCAAAATTAATTAAATTAGAGATGAAAAGGGAGACATTACAAATACTGAGAGTACTCAGAGAAGCATAAGGACATACTTTAAAAATATGTATCTTACCAAACCAGAAAACCTAAAATAAATCAATGAATTTCATGATATATACAACCTACCAACCTTAAATCAAGATAAAATAAACATTTTAAACAGACCCATAACCCCAAGTGAAATAGAAGCAATAATTAAAAATCCTTCAATCAAAATAAGCCAAGGGCCAGATGGATTCAGTGCAAAATTTTGCCATATTTTCAAAAACTAATGTCAACACTCCTCAAACTCTTCTGCAAAATAGAAACTGAAAGAATTGCCTAATTATTTTTATGGGGCCACAATTACCCTAATACCCTGAAGACCCAGCAAAGAAAGAGAATTACAGACCAATTTCCCTTATAAACATAGATACAAAGATTCTCAATAAAATAATTACAACCTAAATCCAAGAACACATATAAAAATTATTCACCATGATCAAGTTGGCTTCATCCAAGAGATCCAGGGATAGTTCAATATATGTAAACCAATAAACATAAAACATCACATGAACAGACTGAAAGACAAAAACCACATGATCATCTCATTACATTCAGAATAAACCTTTGTTAAAATCCAATACCTGTTCATGAAAAAAATCCCAGAGAGACAAAAGATAAGAGGGACATACCTCACCATAATGAAGGCAGTTTACAGCAATCCCACAGCCAGCATCAACTTAAATGGAGAGAAATTTATAGCAACTCCACTAAAATAAGGAAGACGACATGGTTGTCCATTCTCATTGTATCTACTCAATATATTATTTGAAGTCTTAACCAGAGCAATTAGACAATTGAAGAAGATCAAGGAGATACAAATAGGAAAGGAAGAAGTCAAGGTATTCTCATTTTCAGATGATATGATTTGTAAGGATAAAAGACCCTAAAGATTCACCTAGGAAACTTGTACAACTGATGAATGCCATCAGTAAAATAGTGGGATACAAAATTAATACACAAAAATCAATAGTTTTCCTATATAAAATCATAAACATACTGATAAATAAATCAGAAAAGCAGTACCTTTCACAATATCCTCAAAAGCATACTTTGGGGTAACTCTAAACATGGATCAGTAGTATTAATATTGTGAAAATGAGTGTCTTTTCAAATGAAATCTCTAGATTTAGTGCAATCTCCACCAAAATTTCAACACAGTTCTTCACAGAAATTGGAAAAAAAATTAATTTTAAATGGAAACACAAAGAACTTAGGATAGCTAAAATAATCCTGAACATTAGAAGAATTGCTGGAGGGCATCACCTCCCCAGTTTTCAAGTTGAATTACAGAGATATATCAATATGGTATTGGAGTAAAACCAGATATACTGGTGAATGGAAAAGAATTGAAGACCCAGACACAATTCCACACACCTACAGACATGCGATTTTTTGAGAAAGAAGTTAAAGGTATACACTGGAGTAAAGACATCTTCAACAAACGGTGCTGGTTAAACTGAATAGCTGCATGTAGAAGAATGCAAATAAATCCATACTTATTACCATGCTCAAAACTCAACTCTAAATGGATTGAGGACTTCAAGATAAGACAAGACACCATGAATCTGATGGAAGAAATAGTAGGGAATAAGCTTGAACTCATTGGCACAGTTAAAAAACAAAACACTTTCTGAACAGATCATTGACAGTATATGTCACTACGACCAACAATTAATAAATGGGACCCCATGAAACTGAAAAGCTTCTGATTAGTAAAGAACATTACCATTCCGGCAATTCAACAGCCTATAAAATGGGAAAAATCCTTTACCAATTATATATCTGATAGAGGGATAACATCTGATAGGGTCAGTAGTTAACATATAAAGAACTAAAAATCCTGAACATTGAGAAAACAAATGATCTTTAAAATGATATATACAGAACAAAACAGAGTTCTCAAAAAAATGAATCACTAATGACTGAGAAACACAAAAATTTTCAACACCCGTAGTTATCATAGAAATGTTACTTACAACTATCTAGTCCTATCTTATCCTAGGCAAAATGGCCAAAATCAATAAAACAAATGATAACACATGCTGGCAAGGATGCAGGGAAAGGAGAATGTTTATTCATTGCTGGTGGAGTGTGGAAAGTGGTAAAGCTGCTGTGGAAATCGGTGGGGGGTTCCTCAAAATGTGAGAAATAGATCTATCACAAGATCCAGCTATCCATTCTTGATCAAATACTCTACATCTTGTAAGAAAGAACCTTCCTTGGCCATGTTTATTGAATAGCCAGAAAGTAGAAACCATGTAGCTGTCTATCAGCTGATGAATGGGTAATGAAAATGTGGTACATTTATACAATGGAATATTACTCAGATGTTATGAAAAATGAAATTTGCAGGTAAATGGATGGCATTTAAAACAATGATTGTAATAACTCAGACTCCAAAAAAAATAATATGTTTTCTCTTATATGTGGATATTAGTTTTTAAGCTTTAGATATATATGTTTCAATCAGAATAATGAGATGTTAGGTAGCTAGAAAGTCATCAGGGAGTGGGAGGGCATCTTCCAAGGAAGGGGAAATAGACTATAGTATTATAAAGAGAAAAAGTAGAAACTAGAATATGAGGATTAAATAGGAAGAGGCATAGGAGTGCAGAGTGAAGGAGAGAATATTGGGAGGGACAACTAACACTAAAGGCCTTTTGAAAAGCCACATGGAAAACCACTACTATTGCAGTTTCCTAAAATAGATACAAATATGAAAGGCATTTAAACAGAGTCTCTATATAATGGAGTGGGTGCTGTGGAATAGTGCTCTTCCATACTGGTTAATAAAACACTGATTGGCCAGTAGCCAGGCAGGAAGTATAGGTGGGGCAGGCAGATGAGGAGAATTCTAGAAAGAGGAAGGGCTGAGTGAGGAATCGCCAGCCAGACACAGAGGAAGCAAGATGACAAGACAGAACTGAGAAAAGGTACCAAGGCACATGGCTAAACATAGATAAGAATTATGGGTTAATTTAAGTGTAAGAGCTAGTCAGTAACAAGCCTGAGCTAATGGCCAAGCAGTTATAAATAATATCAAGCCTCTGTGTGTTTATTTGGGTCTGAGCGGCTGCGGGACCAGGCGGGACACAGGAAAACTTCCAACTACAGGTGGGGGTGCCCCAACTAGACATCTTATGCTACCAAGTAAACCCTGCAGTGCCAGGAATGTGTTATATCTTGTTGACTATTTGGCCAAAGGTCCCCATAGACCCTTGTCCCAAATATTGCAGTCTATTGGCAAAGCTATTGGCTACTCTCCACAATGTGATGAGAAGCTCTATTACTGGAGACATCACTTATGTCATTGAACATGGAGAAATTGAGCTGATACCTAGCTAAATTACAGTTCATCGTACTCTGCATACTACTTGAAGAGAAAGGTAATAATCAAATCACCGAGCTACAGGCCCTGCAAACTACAACAGTGACTTGCCTCCAGGATATACTGTGATACCTATGGATCAGACCATCACTCCAGTCATCAGAGAAGCTTCATTTTACAGAAGATGATAGTTAACACATATACCCACAAATGGATCATGTGTAGAGAGTGAGATACTTTGAAGCACTCAGCCCTAAATAGGGATGTCTTTATCAAATCCTTTCTCTCAAGGCTCAGGGTTATTTGAAGATGAGGAGGTGGAAAGATTTTTAAGAGCCAGAGGTGGTGGATGATTCCAAGGGAGCAGCATCTCGAAGACACAACAGGACTGATATACATATGAACTCAGAGAATCTGTGATAGCACGCACAAGACCTGCACCTGTCTCTTATACACATCTAGATGTGTATAAGAGACAGGATATACATATGAACTCAGAGAATCTGTGATAGCACGCACAAGACCTGCACAGGTTCAAACCAGACAAGATACAAGCATTGAAAATGGGAAGTGGACCCAAATTCCAACCCCTAACCAAGAAGCTATTGCAATTGATAACTGCTGGGAAAAAGAAAGTCAGTTTTCTCCAGTGGAGTGTCACTGAGTATGTCAATCACACTCCATGCCCATGAGTAGTTGCCCAACACAAAACAGATGCCATATTTTTTAATGCTTTTGTCTTATATTTTTTTGGAGGGGAAGAACATGAAGTTGGGTGGGTAAAAGAATGGGCAGCATCTGGGATGAAATGCAGGAAGGAAAAGACTATGATTAAAACATATTGTATGAAAAAATAAAATATTAATTTAGTATGTAGCATACCATTATTTTCTTATTTATTATTTTAAAATGATAAACAATGGAATAAATCAGTGTAGTGTCTGAAAAAGAAATAAGTTAATTAACTTTAAATAAGCCAAGCATTATTTTTATTTTTTTATTTTTTTATTTTTTTTAATAAAAGATTTTCTTATTTTACATACCAACCACAGAACCCCCTCTCCTCCCTCCAGCTGCCCCCCAGCCTTACCCCTCAACCTACCCCCCCAAATCCCACCTCTTCCAACACAGGGTCTTATCAAGTTGAAATATGAAAAACTCCACCAACTTTCAATGTTTTGTTTCAGTGGACTTTGTATATATTTATTACCCATGAGTTATACACGAGAGTGTTTATTTCATGTATTGTTCAGATTGGTAAGAGAAATTTGTAGCTAAACATCTCATTGCCCCTAGCCCATAAAAGAATCATGATTCTTTCACTGTGTCTTGTTTATCATCATTAAATCACTACATTTGCATATTAAAAAAAACAGAACTGGGAACATTTTAGATTTTGCCAGAGAAGAGTTCTAAAAGAGTAGGGTGTGGGAGGGAAGGTACAGCTTGTATCAAATGCCCATATTTTATCTTCTGGGTTTCACTTTCCCTTGAAGGCTGTGCTTCTCACTGCCACCCTTGTAAGGAAAAGCCTTCCCGATTTAATCAGCACACAGAAATTCCCAGGTTTGGACAAAGAGGAGCTTAGAAAGGTCTGTTGAAGAGAAGGCAAGGTTGCCCTCAACTCAGCCCTTGGGATCAACTCTTTCTCCACAGACTCTGACAGCACTGCTCTTTAAACTCTAATTCAAGAAGGTATCAAACTATATCAATTTGAGATTACACTGGCTACAAATACTAGAAGCTAACAAACAAACAAACATTCCACAGGTCTGAATAAGTGGCTTTTTTTTCTCACCAGACAGGAAATCTAGAGTTAGAGATTCTAGGACTCATTGGAAACCCAATCCCTTGGGTGCCTGTGCTCTACCTTTGTTATCACTGTACAGATATGGAAGGGGAGGTACGTCTCTGCAATATACATACTGTAGTTCTAGGCATCATGTATGCATAAATACAAATGGGACAAAAGAGGTGAAAGTTATGTGCCCAATGAGTCTCCTCCCTTAAAACATTACCTTTGTTTGGAACCCATACACAGTTACTTCTGCTTCCATTTTATAGGTCAGCACTAGGCTATCTGGCTACATCTCCAAAACAAGGAATTCTTAGATTACGTCCAGTTAATCCCCAAACTTCTGTGAGGAGCAAGGGGAGAATAGATAATGCAAGCTAGGAATCCTAGCACTTGAAGGTGAAAGCAGGAGAGTCACAAGTTCAAGGTCACATGTTCACCTGAGCTACATAATGAGACACTATCTCATAAAGCAATCAAACCAAAACAACCAGCTTAAAAAACAAAACACAAAACCAACAACAAAAACAAAACAAAAAACCAGAAATAATAGTGGATTAGAAAGGCAGTGCCTTAGAAAGGCATATACCTTCTTTTGTATCTGCAGCACAGCTGACAGTAACCAGTATCTCACAAATAGCTTTATTAAGTATTAAAATAGAACAAATGAGGAAAGAATGTCTTTTGTTCTTTTATTAAGAAAGTCTTTTAAACATGTTCATAAACTTTTGTTACATTTATTTATTTAAATAATTATTTAGTGTGTGTGCACTCACTCACGTGTGACATAGTAGATACGAAGAATTTGTAAATTAAACTTCAATGTGATTGTTGCTTTTCCAAATTTTAAGAGGATTATGAATTTGCCATTGATTCACCAAATCACTTTTGGTAAACTTTTTCTTCTGTAGTCCTCATTCTCCTTATCTTTGCCACAAAGTAGCTACACCTGCTGATTTCTAAGAACCCTTATAACTCTATCAATTTAGCCATAAATAGTAGGATGAGGTATTTGGAGACCTTTACAACCAGAAGAGTTCTCATGTGCCTCGTTGAAAGAAAGGCTGCCCAGAGTGAGGGCAGAGGGTTGTCTTGGATGATTCCCATGGTAGCAAAATGGTCCTTGAATATTTGTGACACCCAGGAGGGAATATACAAATTGTGAGATCACTCAATACCCATTACCTTTGTATTTCTCTATGTGCCACCCCCAGGGTGAAGCCCTGGACTTCACAATTCTGGAAGGGACCCCGGCTAATGAAGGCATTTCTTCCCTAGAGAGTGGAATCCTTTCCTGACCCTAGAATGTGATAATTTTCTCACTTAAATCACATTTGTCATAAACTTAAATGGGGTTTACTTGGAGAATAATTCAGTTTCTCAAGACAACTGTTAAAAAAATAGCTATTAGCAGTGGGAGACTGTTCCAAGCAGCTGGCATTTTAATAGCTCTTTGTGGCTGAGAGTAATGGGGCCAGGGGGAACATGGCTCCTTACCTCTGGAGCAGGGCCTGAGAATCTTCATGCATCTTTGTAGGAGGTAAAAAGGGGTAAGAACCTTTGAACTATAGCTAAGTAGATATGATGATAATAAAGATACAATAATGATACAAGAAAGGTTCTAGGATTTGTATCCAGGGCAGAAAGGCTTGAAATCAATTAAATTATATTATAGATTATGGAATTGTGGCATTTAAATATGAAAAAATGTCTTTAGAAATAACGTGACTCAAGCATTAATACTGTATACAAAAATAAACTTAAGCCTGAAAGGCAGAGACATATTCAGGTTCACATACATATATGCACAATCATATTCAAACTCAGCTTAAAGCGATAGAATAGTGAGATGTGCAGAATCATGAAGCTCAACTATTGTAAAAATATTTTAACCTTTGTCAAGTACCTATATGACAGATAAAGAGAAAATGCCAATCAAGTATCATACAGAGAGTAGATTACTAGGTAGAGAAGTTAAGATATACAGCAATAGATATTTGGAAACTTCTTGAAGCATCAAGTTGGAGATGAAAGTAAAGGCTAAGGAAATTCTGTACTAGATGCTTAGTAAGCACTCTACTCATAAAGCATAAATCTTCTCTTTCTAAAGCAACTCTATCCTGTATCTTTATAAACTAACATGACTACAAAAATGAAGGCTAATACACTAAAGGTACATGGGAAATTCTCTATAGCTGCTGCCCTTGATTTTTTTTTTTTTTTTTTACCATTTCTCTTAACTTCTACTGTACTGTCTTGACTTCCTTGGCACCACCTCTAGTTTCTGTCTGTCCTATGCTTTATGTTTTCAAACCAAGAGTTGTGTAACAATGTTCTTCAAGTTGATGCATTCTATCTTGGAGGGAAGCTTATTAAGACTCAGCTTGTTGATTGAACAAGGCACTGATCAACGACTATAGTAGATTGTCATTAGAAGACATTTTATTGCTATGCTTTTGTTTGCTTTATTTTTTGAGAACAGTAGTATTTGGTTTTACCCTATGTCCTTGGACTGTCTAGTCTCAAGTTCTTGGTTACCCAAGCAATGTCAAATATGGATTATTCTTGCATCAGATGGGAACAAATATGGAGACCCAAAGCCAGACATTATGCATAAACTGAGAGACCTTGGAACACTCAGCACTAAATGGGATGTCTTCATCAAATCCCTCCCCTCAGGGTTCAGAGAACCTTCAGAAGAGGAGGCAGAAGGAGTGTAAGAACAAAATGGGATTGAGAACACCAAGAAAACAAGGCCCTTTAAATCAACATGATTGATGTACATATGAACTCATTGAGACTGAGGAAACATGCACAGGGCCTGCACAGGTCTGCACCAGATGGGATCCTAGAGCTGAAAGGAGAAGTGGACACATGTTCCCATCTCTAACTCAGAAGCTATCTCCAATTGATGACTACTTACAAATGAAAAATTAATTTTCTCCAAGGGAGTCTCACTGGAGAAAACTACTCTTAGGGGCAAGCTGCATGTCCAGCAGTAGATGTCAACAGAAAACAAACTCAGTGGAATCTTTGGAGGTTTTTTTGTCTCATAATGTCATGTCAGGGCTTTTCCTGTCTTGTTTTTTGTTTCGGTCATTTGTTTCTTTTTATTTTTGTTTAATTTATTTTATTTTTAATTTTTATTTTTTACATATATAATGGCTTCCAATTTGGTGTTTGTATGTGATTCCAGAGTATGAGAATGAGTAGGTCTCTGCATCTGTATCTGTTTCTATTATTGTTATTATTATTATTATTATTATTATCATTATTATTATTATCATTTAAAAAACTTTAATTTTACATACCAATCCTGGTTCCCACTCCCTCCCCTTCTCCCACCTAACCACCTCACCTTATCCCATCCCCCATCCACTCCTCAGAGAGGGTAAGGCCTCCCTTGAGGAGTCAACAAAGTCTGGCATATTAAGTTGAGGCAGGACAAAGCCCCTCCCTCCTGTGTCAAGGCTGAGCAAGGTACCCCCATCCTAGGTAATGTGTTCCAAAAAGTCATTTCATGCACCCTGGATAAGTTCTGGTCCCACTGCCAGAGGCTCCACAAATAGATCTAGCCACATAACTGTCACCTACATTCAGAGGATCTAGTTCCATCTCATGCATGTTCCCCAACTGACAGTCCAGAGTCCATGAGTTCCCACCAGCTTGGTTCAGTTGTCTCCATGGTTTTCCCCATCATGATCTTGACCTCATTTGCTCCTGTGATCCCTCCTCCCTCTCTTCAACTGAAGTCCAGGAGCTCAGCCCAATTCTTGGTTGTGGATCACTGCATCTGCTGCCATCAGTTACTGGATGTAGGTTCTATGATGACAATTAGGGTAGTCACTAATCTGATTATAAGGAAGTTTAGTCACCCTCTGCACTATTGCTAGCAGTCTTAGCTGGTGTCATCCTTGTGGATTCCGGGAGATTTCTCTCGCATCAGGTTTTTCCCTAACCCCCTATTGGTTCCCTCTACCAACATATCTCTTTCATTGCTCTCCCTCTCTGTCCCTCCCTCCACTCAGTCACCTCAGTCCCTCCTATTCCCATTCCCACCCCTTCCTTTCTACCCGCCTCCCAGTTTACCTAGGAGATCTTAACTATTTTCCCTTACTGGGGCCCTTCATATGTGTCGCTGTTAGTGTCCTCCTCTTTACCTAACTTCTCTGGGGCTGTAGATTGTAGCCTGGTTATTTATCATTTGCTTTGTATCTAATATCCATTTAAGAGTGAATACATACTGTGTGTGTCTTTCTGGGTCTGAATTACCTCACTCCAGATGATTCTTTCTAGTTTCATATATTTTCCTACAAATTTCATGATGTCATTGTACTTTTTACCGCTGAGTAGTACTCCATTGCATAAATGTACCACATTTTTCTTATCCATTCTTCAGTTGAGGGGCATCTAGCTTATTTCTAGGCTCTGGCTATTACAAATAATACTGCTATGAGCATAGTTGAGTAAGCGACCTTGTAGTATAATTGAGCATCTTTTGGGTGTATACCCAAGAGCGGTATTGCTGGGTCTTGAGGTAGGTTGATTCTCAGTTTTCTGATAAACCACCATACTGATGTTAAGAGTGTCTGAACAAGTTTGCCCTCCCACTAGCAATGGAGGAGTGTTCCCCTTACTCCATATCCTCTCCAACATAAGCTGTCATCCAGTGTTTTTGATCTTAGCCATTCTGATAGGTGTAATATGGTATCAGGAGGTCCCATTATTAATTATTAATTATTACTCTCAGTGTTTGTGCTACTGGTGTTATATTTGGGAAGTGGTCTCCTATGACAATGCATTCAAGGCTATTTCCCACTTTTTCTTCTATCAAGTACAGTGTAACTGGACATCTGTTGAGATCTTTGATCCATTTGGACTTGAGTTTTGTGCATGGGGATAGATATGGACCTATTTGCAATCTTCTACATGTTGACATCCAGTTTTGCCAGCATTATTTGTTGAAGATGCTTTCTTTTTTCCGTTGTATAATTTTGGCTTCTTTGTCAAAAACCAGGTGTTCATAGGTGTATGGATTAATGTTAGGGTCTTCAATTTGATTCCATTGATCCACATGTCTGTTTTTATACCAATAACAAGTTGTTATTACTATGGCTCTATAATAGAGCTTGAGGTCAGGGGTGGTGATGCCTCTGGAATTTCCTTTATTGTACAGGAATGTTTTGGCTATCCTGGGTTTTTTTGTTTTTCCATATAAAGTTGGATATTGTTCTTTTGAGGTCTGTGAAGAATTGTGTTGGGATTTTGATGGGGATTGCATTGAATCTGTAGATTGCTTTTGGTAACGTTGGCATTTTTACTATGTTGATCTTACCTATCCAAGAGCATGGAAGATCTTTCCATTTCCTGATTTCTTCAATTTTTTTTCTTTAAAGACTTAAAGTTCTTGTCATACAAGTCTTTCACTTGTTTGGTTAGAATTACCCCAAGATATTTTATGTTGTTTGTTGCTATTGTAAAGGGTGATGTTTCTCTGATTTCTTTCTCAGCCCGTTTATCATTTATATATAGGAGGGCTACTGATTTTTTTTTAGTTGATCTTGTATCCTGCCACATTACTCAAGTTATTTATCAACTATAGGAGTTCCCTGGCAGAATTTTGGGGGTCACTTATGTATACTATCATATCATCTGCAAATAGTGAAAGTTTGACTTCTTCCTTTTGAAATTGTGTCCACTTGATCTCCTTTTGTTGTCTTATTGCTCTAGCTAGAACTTCGAGTATTATATTGAATAGGTATGGGGAGAGTGGACAGGCTTGTCTTGTTCCTGATTTTAGTGGAATCTCTTTGAGTTTCTCTATGTTTAATTTGATGTTGGTTGTCAGCTTGCTGTATATTGCTTTCATTATGTTAATAATGTTCCATGTATTCCTTGATCTCCCCAAGACGTTTATCATAAAGGGGTGTTGGATTTTGGCAAAGGTGTTTTCAACATCTAATGAGATGATNATGTGTTTTTTTCTTTCAGTGTGTTTATATGATGGGTTACATTGACAGATTTTAGTATTATGAACCATCCCTGCATTTCTGGGATGAAACTTCCTTGATCATGGTGGATAATCTTTTTTAGGTGATCTTGGATTCAGTTTCCCAGCATTTTATTGAGTATTTTTGCATCAATGTTCATGAGGGAGATTGGTCTGTAATTCTCTTTCTTAGTTGCATCTTTGTGTGGTTTGGGTTTTAGGGTAACTGTAGCCTCATAAAAAGAGTTTGCAATGTTCCCCTGTTTCTGTTGTGTGGAACAATTTGAGGAGTATTGGAATTAGCTGTTCTTTGAAATTCTTGTAGAATTCTGTGCTGAAACCATCAGGCCCTGGGCTTTTTTGGTTGGGAGACTTTTAATGACTGCTTTTATTTCCTTAGAGGTTATAGGTCTATTATAATTGTTTATCTGGTCTTGATTTAATTTTGGTATGTGGCATCTATCCAGGAAATTGTCCATTTCTTCTAGATTTTCCAATTTCGTGGAGTACAGGTTTTCAAAGTGTGACCTAATGATTCTCTGGATTTCCTCAGTGTCTCTTGTTATGTCTCCCCTTTCATTTCTGATTTTGTTAATTTGGATACTCTCTCTCTACCCTTTGGTTAGTTTGGATAAGGGTTTGTCTATCTTGTTGATTTTCTCAAAGAANCAACTCTTTGTTTCATTGATTCTTTGTATTGTCCTCTTTGTTTCTATTTTACTGATTTCAGCCCTCAATTTCATTATTTCCTGTCATCTACTCCTCCTGGGTGAGTTTGCTTCTTTTTGTTCTAGAGCTTTCATGTGTGCTGTGAAGTCCCTAGTGTGAGATTTCTCCACATTCTTTATGTAGGCATTTAGTGTTATGAACTTTCCTCTTAACACTGCTTTTATAGTGTACCATAGTTTGGGTATGTCATGCATTCATTTTCATTGAATTCTAGGAAGTTTTTAATTTCTTTCTTTATTTCTTCCTTGACACATTGGTGAGTCAGTTGAGTATTATTCAGTTTCCATGAGTTTGTAGGCTTTCTGTCATTAGTGTTGTTGTTAAACTCTAACTTTAAGCCATGGTGATACAATAAGATATAGGGGGTTATTCCATAATTTTTTTTGTATCTGTTGAGATTTTCTTTGTGACCAAGTATGTGGTCAGTTTTAGAGAAGGTTCCATGAGGTGCTGAGAAGAAGGTATAGCCTTCTTTTGTTTGGGTGAAATGTTCTATAGATGTCTCTTAAGTCCATTTGAGTCGTAACATGTTAGTTCCCTTATTTCTCTGCTAAGTTTCTGTCTGGCAGACCTATCTGATAATGGTAAGAGTGGGGTGTTCAAGTCTCCCACTATCAGTATGGGGGTTTGACATGTGATTTAAGTTTTAGTAATGTTTCTTTTACAAATGTGGGTGCCCTTGTATTTGGTGCATAGATGTTCAGAATTGAGACTTCATCTTGATGGATTTTTCCTGTGATAACTATGAAATGTCCTTTTCCACCTCTTTTGTTTGATTCTAGTTGGAAGTCTATTTTTTTTTTTAGAGAGTACGATAGCTACACCAGCTTGTTTCTTAGGAACATTTGATTAGAAAATCTTTTCTCAACCCCTTACTCTGAGGGGATGTCTGTCTTTTGAAGTTAAGGTATGTTTCTTGTATGCAGCAGAAGGAAGAATTCTGTTTTTGCCCCCATTCTGTTAGCCTGTGTGTTTTTATAGGTGAATTGAGTCCATTGATATTAAGAGATATTAATGACCAGTGATTGTTAATTCCTGTTATTTTTGGTTTTGTTGGTGGTGGCAGTAGGGCTTGTGTGTTTCCCTTCTTCGGAGTTTGTTGGTGTGTGGTTATCTATTGCCTGTGTTTTCGTTGGTGCATCTAACTTCCTTGTGTTGGAGTTTTCCTTCTAGTACTTTCTGTAGGGCTGGATTTGCGGATAAGTATTATTTAAATCTGGTTTTGTCGTGGGATATCTTTTTTTCTCTGTCTATGGTGACTGAAAGCTTTGCTGGGTATAGTAGTCTGGGTTGACATCTGTGGTCTCTTAGTGTATTCAGAACGTCTGTCCAGGACTTTCTAGCTTTCAGAGTCTACATTGAGAAGTTGGGTATAATTCTGGTGGGTCTGCCTTTATATATTTCTTGGCCTTTTTCCTTTTCAACTCTAATATTTTTCTTTATTATTTATGTTTATTGTTTTATTTGTTGAGGAAACTTTTTTTTTGGTCCAGTCTATTCGATGTTCTGTAAGCTTCTTGTGTCTTCATAGATATGTCCTTCTTTAGGTTGGGAAAGGTTTCTTCTATGATTTTGTTGAATATATTTTCTGTTCCTTTGAGCTAGAATTCTTCTATCCCTATTATTCTTAAGTTTGGTGTTTTCATGGTGTCCCTGATTTCCTAGTTGTTTTGTGTTAAGAATTTTTTGGATTTAACATTTTTTGACTGATAAATTTATTTTCTATGGTATCTTCAACACCTGAGATTCTCTCTTCCTTCTCTTGTATTCTGTTGGATATACTTGCATCTGTAGTTCCTGCTCATTTACCCAGATTTTCTGTTTCCAGAATTCCCTCGGTTTGTGTTGTCTTTATTGTCTCTATTTCAGTTTTCAAGTCTTGAACTTTTTCCTTCACCTGTTTGTTTCTTCCTGGCTTTCTTTTATATTGTCTTTTCCTCTACTTCTTTGAGAGAATTTTTCATTTCCTCTTAAAGACCTCTATCAACTTCATAAAATTATTTTTAACATCGTCTTCTTCTGCTTCTTCTTACATTGGGGTGTTCAGGTCTTGCTGTTGTAGAACCACTAGCTTCTGGTTGTGCTATATTGCTCTTTTTGTTGTTGAATGTATTCTTACACTGTTATCTACCCATCTCTTTCTCCAGTCAGTGCAGGTCGGTCTGTGCCTGAGGGAGTCCCTTTTCCTCCACTAGTGCATGTGGGGCCTGTGGCTCTGGTGATCGCTGATGTGTCAGAAGATATTTAGGGATGTGCGGAGGCTGCTGCTAGGTCCCTGGGGCTTCGATGGCTGGGGGCAAGGCACAGGATGTGCCCCTGGAGTCTAGGTCCTAGAGAGCAGTGCTGTCCAGCCTGGAGCACAGTTCCCTCCTCTTGTAGGTACAGATGTTTCCTGTGGTAGCTGCTACAGTGGGGGATGGTTGGGTGTGAGGGGAGGCTGTTGCTGGGTCTCTGGGTCTTTGATGAATGGGGGATAGGCATGTGATGTGGGTATCCTCCTGGAGGCTAGGGCCTAGAGACCAGGGCTGTCCAGCCAGGAGCCCAGACACTCAGCTCCTCCAGGTGCAGATGTTTCCTGTGGTAGCTCCTCCTCCAGGTTCAGGCAGAGCCCCAGTGGTCGCTGATGTGGCAGGGCATGGTTGTGGGTGGAGGGAGCTGCTGCCAGGGCTCTGGGGCTTTGGTGGGTGAGGGAGATATAGGATGTGCCCCTAGAGTCTAGGGCCTAGAGCAGGGCTGTCCAGTCAGGAGCCAAGATACTCACATCCTCCTACATGTATAGGAAGTTCCTCTATATCTGTTTCTTATGCCTTTTCTTAGGTTCTCTTATTTCTGTTTGTTTGCTTTGACATATTCAGATGTGTTAATCTTTGTTGTCTCTTTTTATATTATATTTTATATCGTATTATCACTTAGAGATCTGTTTGTTTCTAATGAGAGACAGGAAGAGGGTAAATCCAGATGTGAGAGGAGGTAGGGAGGAACTGGAAGGACTAGAGGGAGGCAAAACCATAATCAGAATGTATTATGTAAGAAAAAAATCTATTTTCAATAAAATGAAAAAAGAAGACCCAGTATGTTGGGACTGTATAGATAGCTCAGTAGTTAAGAGAACATGCTGCTCTTGTAGAACACCTGATTTCAGCTCCCAGCACACACTTTGTGCATTTTACAACCGCCTGTAACTTCAGATCAAAAGGGATTTGATGCTCCCTCCATAAGCTCTGCGTGCATGTGTGTACATACATACAAGCAGGCACATACATACACATATACACAAAATAAATAAAATAGTGTATTAAGAACACAGGGTGTTCTAGAAGGAGGCAAAGCATTCCATCCTGCAAGGAAATTCAGTGTGACTCAGGAAGTTCCAAAGGGATGCTGAAGAACTAAGAAAGGTAGGACTAAGGTAGCACTTAGGACTAAGGAGGTAACCAACTCAGAAGCCTCAGGAAATCTTTGAAATTCACTGGATGCACCAGGCTCCTCCCTCTTGAAATTTATATAAATAGTAAGGAATTCTAAAAGATATTCTCATATCAGCTGAAATACTCTCAGACCAGCTGAGTTACTTGGAAGGGACTTAGAGCAACTAATCTACCCAGAAGGGATACTCTCTCAACCTGTCAACCTGCCTGAAAGTCATTCAGTGAACTCTAGGTTCCAGCTTTTGTGAGCCATCACTCATGCTAGGTGTTGTGTCTGTTTTTAAGTCATTTCTGCTCCCATTAGTAGCCCGTTTCCAATATTTCTGTAAGAAACCTGAATAAAACAATTTAGCTCACCAAATTAAACTTTGGTAGTATCATTGTTTTAGTCCTTTGTTGATTCCCTATCTGGGGTGAGTAGATATTTGGTCCTATCTCTCGTGAGTAGATATTTGGTCCTATCTCTCAGGAGCAGTGCCACACATCATCATACTATCCTTAGGCTGTGTGTGAATGTGTGCATGTATGCTGTGTGTACATGTGCCTATCCTGGTAGTGTCAGTTGTGTCTCTATTCTGACTGGCTTAGTGACACCGGTTAAAGTTGCATTACAGCATTTCTGCTCCACTCATTCAAAAAATTATTGTTTTGTCTCAGGGAAGGCAACACAGAAGTTATGCTCCCTTCGTACTTATATTAAATCACTGTTAAACAGAGAAATCACTAACTTCACTGACTTTTTAATTGATGGGTGGTTGTGGTTAAAAATGTGAAGTAGGAGAAAATGAGGTAGTTTGGGAAGATTTGGCTGCCCCTGACATGATACCTATCAGAATTGTCATTCAGAATTTGAAGTTAGAAATTCTTTTAATGCGATACATTAATGAGTACATACTTTGTGCCAAGTTCTGTGTTAAATATGGGGAAAACATGAGAATGAGAAAGAAGAGGCTGGAAGAAATTGCACAAGGAAGTTTACAGGGAGTGGAGTATGTGATTTCCTTGTGAAAAAAAGTTCTCTCTCTCTCGTGTTTGTGTGTGTGTGTGTGTGTGTGTGTGTGTGTGCATGTGTGTGTATGTACAGGTNAGATCCACAGCTGGGCTCTAGGCCGAGCTCCAGGAGTCCAGTTGATAGAAGAGAGAGGGGCTTCTGTGAGCAAGGGACAACGGAATCATGATGGGAAGATCTACAGAGATGGCCAGCCAAACTAGTGGAGATGCATGAACTGTCAACCAATAGCTGAGGAGCCCCCAGGAGCCCTCTCCCAGAGACATATGGAAACAGATTCAGAGATCTCCACATTCTTTATATAGGCATTTAGTGCTATGAACTTTCCTCTTAGCACTGCTTTCATTGTGTCCCGTAAGTTTGGGTATGTTGTGCATTCATTTTTATTTTATACTAATCTGGTGTAGTTTATGTAATTCACTTTATCTTGAGCTAAGGTGTTATCTTTGGATTTAAATAACAATGTATGACAATGGAGGTGATAATTTTCTGGTCTACTATTCCTTTGCATATCAATACAACCAACCTGAGACATCAGGTTTGCCCTAACAATGAGGCCAGGGCAACTATGACAAAGTAGGTTGGGAAAATACAGAGTAAAAGGCAAGCATGGAGTCCCTCTCAAGAGACAAGTAGCCAGAGTTATACCTGGCTGTTGAGTGTACAGAATCCAAAGGAAAGATGTAGATTACCAGTACCTAGTTATTTTACACTGGAATACAGAATCCAAAGGAAAGATGTAGATTACCAATACTGGAATAGACATTCTGAGTTTACCTGTTACTTTTAAGCCAAATTTGGGACACAGAGCCCTATAACTTGATCAGACTCTGGTGCCTTACTCTTCTCTCCAACCTGCTAACAAAGTTTGGCCTTACTCTTCCCATTATCATGATTGGAATTTCTTTTCAGTTGGCAAATAATGACTAGAATAGGAGTCAGGACATCTGTGTTCAATTTATAACTCTGACACTCACTTGTTGGTAACATGAAGAAATTGTTTAGAGTACACATTGCAAAGATGTACTTTCCCACCTATAAAAGGAGGATAATAATCCTTGCCTAGCTCAGAGAACCATTGTAGGGATAAAACTCAGTAACTGAAGGAAAGTGCTTTGAACATAATAAAGCCTGGGCCAGAACAATGGCTCAGCAGGTAAAGGTGCTTGCTGCCAATCCTGATGACCTGAGTTTGATCCTAGGGACACACATGGTAAAAGGATAGA
The DNA here is from genome assembly GCA_001675575.1 of Neotoma lepida. Taxonomy (NCBI): domain Eukaryota; kingdom Metazoa; phylum Chordata; class Mammalia; order Rodentia; family Cricetidae; genus Neotoma; species Neotoma lepida. The sequence goes on from LZPO01116963.1 coordinate 373,848, forward strand.
ACCATTTCCTACAAGTTCTCTTCTGACCACCACACACAGAGATGCACACACATACCCCCAAACCAAAACAAATTAAAAATTAAAGGAAATAATAAAGCCTATGTGTTGTAAAATGTAAGAGACCATTTTCTTACTCAAAAATGTTTATTGAGAGCACACTATTTGGGAGCCTCTGTTCTGATTTTTTTTTTTTTTTTTGGTTTTTCAAGACAGGGTTTCTCTGTGTAGCTTTGGCGTCTTTCCTGGAACTCACTCGGTAGCCCAGGCTGGCCTCGAACTCACAGAGATCCACCTGCCTCTGCCTCCCAAGTGCTGGGATTAAAGGTGTGCAGCACCACCGCCCGGCCTGATATTGTTTTTTAAAAAAGCAAATGCTATGTTTGCTATTTTCTCAAAATATCAATTCTGTCATGTGAGATAAAAGATAACAACCAGTCACTGGTAAATAAATGCATTACGTTAAAGAGGGATGTGATTGGCAGTGCCTAAAAGTATCAATTAGAAAGAAAAAAAGAAAAGGTACTGTATGGGTTGGAAATGAGATAGTTTTTATATAGGCATTATGGGATTATCAAACTATTGTATGGAATGAAGGAACACAGTAAGCTTCAGGCAATGATTTTGTTCTACGTACAAAATATGGGTAGTTCTCAAGAGCTCATGGGGAAGTTTTGAAAATTCTCTAAACTATCAAGGAAGTTCCAGAATATGTCTCTAGGTAAAGCAAGTGATCTTAAGAGCTATGAGACAGATGCTATAATCTCACACTGGCCTACATGCTTGGCTGCAACTGGCTCCACATAATAATGTCCTTTCCAAATTTTATTCAAGTGCTTCCTGCTGGCAAACTCTATACTAAATCAATTGAGGGGAGGGAATTCTGATGAATATAGTTCTTAATTTGGTACTATTTTGTTGATAGATACAATCCAGAATACTAGGAACTACATGAGGCTGTGTCATGAAGTCTTTCCTACAGGACCTTCACAAATGTTTGTTGTGCTGGCTAGTCTTATGTCAACTTGACACAAGCTAGAGTTATTTGACAGGAGGAAACCTCAATTGAGAAAATGCTTCCATAAGATCTAGCTGTAGAGCATTTTTAAATTACTGATTGATGGAGGAGGGCTTAGCCCATTGTGTGTGATGGTCCTGGTTTCTAGAAAAAGCAGGCTGAACAAGCCATGGGGAGCAAGCTAGTAAGCAGCACCCTTCCATGGCCTCTGCATCAGCTCCTGCCTCCAGGATCCTGCCCTGTTTGAGTTCCTGTCCTTGCTTTCTTCAGTGGTGGACTACAATGTGGAAGTGCAATCCCAATAAACCCTTCCTCTCCAATTTGCTTTTTGGTCATGGTGTTTCATCACAGCAATAGAAACCCTAACTAAGATACTTGTCCAAAGTATATTGCACAAAGACACACAGGTAAGGAGAAAGGGCTGAAATTTAGCCCACATACTGATAACCAAGCCTTCCTTGGGTTCTAGTATGGAGTTGTGTCAAGGGTATCTTTTTTCAATCAGTGCTTGAGGTTGTTCTTTTATATAGTTCATCGTTCATGCAGCTATTCATCTTTTTTTTTGTAATTTGCACCAAGTTTCACAATGTTCTGGCAATGCCCTGCTCTCTTAGAAGATAATAATCATTAGGTGAGATGTGACTTGAGCTATGAAAGGACATGTCTGTCTCATCTCACTTGTAAGAATATTTGGGGGAAAGGTAGATTCTTCAGTAACTTTCCCTGTGTTGCGCTAGCTAGCTACATGATTAACAGCTTTGTCTAATGAGCGTTACTGATTGGTTGACCAACTGGTATATTAACTAAATTTCTGATTGGCTGCCTTACAAATCAACAGAGTGAATGGCAAACTGACTTAAGTGACAGGATGACTTTGGATTTCCCAGTTGAATGACTAGATGACTGATTTCTTATTGGTCTATTGGACAAGCTTTCTGTCTGTCTATCTGATTAGCAGTCTGGCAGACTAGTTCCGTAGTTACCACTTTCTATCCTATAAATGATTAATAGGCCACTAAATGAACTGTTTCACTGGTGTACACATTTTCTGATAGTTTGACTAACTGACCTACTGGCTGAAAGTCATACTGGCTAACAGTTTTCCACCTGTCTTTCCAATGGATGAGTTCTCAGTCTGGCATTCAGACTAGCAGGCTGTTCAACTGGGTGTGGAAATGGTTGACTGGCCAGGTAATATTTTGTCTAAAAAATTTGCAGACATGGGGTTATGTGCAGAGACAAGTGAGAAAAAAAGAAGAGTAACAATACCAACAATTCAAAACAGCTCATCATGCAGATGAAAGAGGAAGGTAAGCTGATGACAAGCAGAAAGAGAGTAGACTTGACAAAGCTTTCTCTGGGGAACTCGGGAAAAACAACTTTGAGACAAAATCAATCCATTAATAATGATGCATGAAATTAATGCTAGCTCTAAACTGCTTGAGATACAATGTTCGTTGCTCGGCTTGATCGTTAACAAGGAAAATAGCAGATGACACTTGGATAATAAAAGACACAGTAAAATATCAGGAATGGCCATAAAGAAGTCACTTATTGATCCAGAATGATAAGGACTGAGAAGGCACAAATCCCAGGGCCCATGGGTTAAGCCCCAAGCACTTACTCATCAAGGAGCCCAATAAGAAGATTCGAGAGCTGTGCTTGTTTTCTAGGACATTATTTACTCCCTGTTCTCTGACTAAGCTAAACTGCCAAGTCTTTGAAGTTTCCTTTTCTCCAAATGTGCTTTGACTTTATACTAAGAAATAGCAGCTGGTAATTTATATAGTCATTGTAAATTTTGCCAACTCTGATGCCAGCTTATTCCTTCAGAGCCTACTAAAGAAACAAGTGACTGTGATCTTTTGCCCAGGAGTGCCAATTGATGAAATGTTAGCTTAGTGTAGAATGGCAGTGGGCTATGATGTTATCTGCAATGGAGGAAACTCCCAACTCTTAGGAGGTTAAACTAAGAAATAGAGAGGAAGTGGTTATCAGTATAACCAGAATGTGAAAAGTTGCTAGGGGAAAAAGATGAGGGCACCTGTGACAGACTATTTGAAATTGATTTCTATTCATAGAAAACTTAAGAGTAATCGACTGTAACCTGCAAGAGTCCCTGAAATTTCTTTAATTCATTCTATATTCCTTTAAAAAAAAACTGAATATTACATGATCTTATTGTTCATGGTTTCTGGCACAATTCTTTAAAATAAACCTCCACACTAGAGGAAACAAGTGAATTCCTCCTAGCCAAGATTGATATAATATTTATACATAGAAACTCTTCATTTCTTCATCTTCTGCAAATTTCTTCAGAATACAATCATTCTGCAATCAAAACTGTTCCATCTTTTCTACGTCTTCTGTTTGTTTTGTTTTAAAACAAAAATTTTCTGTATAGCCCACAATGATCCTCCTTCCAGGATTACAGGTATGTACAACCAAAGCTAGCTCCTACTTACACACTTGTAAATTAACAAAAACCCGATCTATGTACTCCCATATATCCCATGAGTTTCTAAGCAAATATCAGAAGTGACTTGCTTTGCTGACATGTATCTCCTAATATTGATACACCATTTTCCCATTCTTTTTCAATCTTGATTCCTTGCACTAGAAGTAGTTATGGTAACTATTACTAGCTCAGTCTTTGAAATGAGGTAACAGAGATTCAGGAAAAGGAATCTTGGGGCCAAAGCCACACAGTAATCAAGTTAGGACTACACACATTCTTCCGGAATTGTAAACCTAGTTTTCTTCTTTGTTTTCTCAAATACATAAAGTGTCACTCTTTGGGCCTACCCCAGGGGGATGTACATGAAATATATTGTGACAGGTAAAGTAAATATTTTAAGTTCTCCGTTGATTTCTGCTTCTAGGAAAATGCGGCTATTTTTTGTATTCCTTATATTAATGGAAACTAATAACCCTGGCTGCTTTGTTGTTTTTGCTATTGTTTGGTTGGTTAGTTGGTTTTGATCTTTGTGAATGATAGGCCAGCGTTCTATGACTAAGTGCCCTTTCTAGTACAATCCTGGAACTTTCACATAAACAAACAAAAAGATTAAATGTGGAGAGAAGGAGGTGGTCGGTCAAGGGACATTGAAATCTGAGGAGCAACACAGTGATGGTTCCCCCAGGTTTTCCTTATATTCATTGATTTAAGGCACCATGTTGAAGATGAATCCTTTAATCCAGTAAAACTAATGGGAACAAACAGAAAATATGATGCAACAAAACCTTGCTGTATCTAGGAGTAAAAACAAAGGAAGACTATTCTATTAATGCATTAAATTTTAGATGATAAATAATTCTAGTGCAATCAGATAATTCAATAAAATCAGTTTACATTGGCAAATTTATTAAGTATTAGTAAGAGTTGTTTAGAAAAAAAGATTGTGATACTGGTGGAGATGGATGGATAGATAAATAGACTAGATGAATAGATATGATAGAATTTTAACTTTTTTCATAATATTTTTATTGATTAATTGGGAATTTCACATAATGCATCCCAATCACCTCCACCTCCCAGTCCTCCCAGGTCCACCCCCATCTTTATGGTCTTCCCCTAAAAAAGATTTAAAAAACGAAGTCCAAGTTGTGTTGCCCATATACTGACTGGAGCATGGTCAAACTCCTGCAGGCCGGCCACTCAAAGAAAAGTGTGTCCTTCCCCACTCCACCGTCACCAGTAGCCATCTATTGTGGAGAGCTACACTTCAGCATCCCTGCTGAATTTTTTAAGAGTTCTCTTCAATGGTTTACTGTCTAGGTTGTTACATTTTTTTTTGGCGAGGGGGGGGTTGTCACAGAAGCCTTCTCAATTGTGAGTCTGCAGTCATTGATACCACTGCAGAAGAAGCTTCACTGTCCTTTACAGTCAGCAGGAGCACAGATCATGGACCTCCACATGGTATCTGGCAACAACAAAGACCACAGACACCTACCTGGCCTCTAACATCAGCATATGTCATGGACTTCAGCATGGTCTTCAATGGCAACACAGGCCACAGACACCAACGTGGTCCCTGTCGGCATCACGATGCATGGACATCAACATGGCTTCAGGCAGCAGCACAAACCATGCACATCTCACAATGACCTTTGGTGATAACACAGGCCACAGATATCCACATGATCCCTTGCTGCAGCAGGAACTTGGACCCAGATATGGCCTCAGGTCATGGACAACAACATGGCCTCCTATGGTAGCTTGGCATCAGACATCTGCCTCTCTGCCAACACTCCACTCCTCCATCTCTCCCACCTCTCCACCTCTCCACCACAAATTCATTCCTCACAGTGGCATTGGAAACTGCAAAGTATCACCCCATATATATATTTTCCGCAAACAGCTTTACAGAGTCATTGGTCTAGTACAAGGCTGGCCTCTGAAACACCATAAATACTGGAACATTGCACAGATTCGCCTCGGATATCCTGCTCTTGACCAGAGTCAGGACGATCCTGTGGCTAGGCAAGGAGTCCTGGGGCAGGATCCGAGAAAGCTCCAGACCACAACACTCCTCCCCACTCCTCTCAATGTCAGTTACCCAGAGAGACACCAGGCACGACCATTGTACTTGCAGCCTGTGGGTAGGGCCCCAGCTCTTTCCTCTCCTTCTCCCAGCATGATAAGCAGTAGCAGCAGCATGCTGTGACCAGGCCGGCACTGGCTCTTTTCAGTAATGTCATGTTCTTTGTCTGCTGCAGCTGTACTCTCATGTTGCTCCCATACCCTCCTTCGCCACATCTGTAGTTTGACCACTGTCTGCCCCCACTCTGCATGTGTGACTCTGTTCTGCCATCTTTCTTTCCAATTTCATGAGTCCAGTGTGTTTTATTTAAATGTTTTTTTCATTTTACATACCAACCACAGTTTCCCCTCCCATCCCTCCTCCTGCTCCTCCTCTCCCCGCCGCATCCCAGACCAACCCCCCATCCACTACTCCAAAAGGGTAAGGCCTCCCATGGGGATTCAACAAAGCCTGGTGCATTCAGTTGAGGCAGGACTAAGCCTCTCCCGCTGCATTAAGGCTGAGCCATTTTTTAAAAGCATCTTCCCATAGGGCTGGCCATTTTTTTAGTTGTTTCAGTGATACTCCAGGTTATTCAGGGTCTCCATGGGTCTCTCAGGCTGCTCGGAACTACTCCTTGGTCCCATGGTGGGTATCGGCAGCCTCCTCCATCTTTGATCAGAGCCATGCTTCAGGTTTTCATCTTTGGTGGCAATGAGGTGCTCCCAGATCTGGTAATGCAGCACTGGCCCCTCACTGAGGTCTAGCACCTCACAGAAGGAGCAGGTGTCAGAGTTCAATGACTCAAAGCGCTGGACCAGACCATGGAGGGGCGGACAGCCAAGTTGGCCAGGCCACTCTGTTTTTTGAGGAATGGCTTATGTGCCCATTGGGGATGTCATGTCTAAAACTTGAAAACAGGCTGGTTATTGTGGTGATATTTTATTTGTGCTCTAACAAATAAAGCTTGTCTGGGGATCAGAGGAAAAAGCCAGCCACTATAGTTAAACATAGAGGTCAGACAGTGGTAGCACATGCCTTTAATCCTAGCATTCAGGAGGCAGAGATCCATCCAGATCTCTGTAAACTCAAGGCCACACTGGGAACACACACCTTTAATCCCAGCATTAGTTAACCATAGAGGTCTGAAAGTCTGTATAGACAGATAGGAAGTGATAGAGCTGGTCAGAAAGAAGAAGTGATGTAGCTGGGCAGAGAGAAGAAGTAAGATGGCGGGGCACAGGAAAGTATATAGGCTTGAGTATACAGGAAGTAACTCTCTTGGGCTGAGGATTTCCTAGCGGTAAGAACTACTGGCTGGCTTGTTCTATCCCTCTGACCTTTCAGCTTTCACCCCAATATCTGCCTTGGGTTTTTTATTAATAAGACCATTTAGCAATTCATGTTACAGGTTGTCTAGAAATGAGAAATTCTAGGAAGAATTGATATTGCACGTGGAATCTGAAGGAAGTCTTTGGGCAGAATCTCCCCTGCTCAGAAGAGAGTTTGTCTTCTCTTTTAAGGCCTCCAGTTGATTAGATAGGGCTCATCTATGCTATGGGACATAATCTGCTTTATAAATAATGTACTTATTTAAATGCTAATCACATCTTTTAAATGCCTTCATATCCATATCTAGATACATGTTTGACCAAACAACTAAGTTCCATTGACTAGCTATGTTGACTTATAAAAAAGCCATCACAGTTAGTCTCATGTGAACTGGGAACCCATGCATATCTACCTAATTTATACTTAGCATTCTAAAAATGACAATAACTAGACCTTATTTCACTCAACATGGTACAACAATACATACATGGCTTGTATGTATACAATTAAAAATGCACTATGTCTTTCTCAAAAAAAAAATCCAAAGTCCTTAAGTGATGTTCATTCTTGATCATATTCCAAAATTTAAATAATATGGTATAAAATTAATTCATATTATATAATGTGAAAAAATGAATAAAACTACTGGGAACTCAGTGTTGGTATCTATGTTTGACAAGTTTAGTTTTTAGCACTGGCTTTAGCCAAATCAGTCTTGGTAAATAGAAGGCCATATTGCTATGTCCGTGTCTATATACCTACCATTCCTGCTACCACATGTACTTGATTTATGATAGAAATAGCGTGACTGGAGAAAGAAGTTTCCTAATATACATAAAATAAGTCATCCTATCCACTTAAGTATTCAAATTCTGCTCAGCTGTGTTTATTCTTTGGAATTATACATACAAGACACAAATATCTTGACTCTTAATCACTCAAAGGGGTCAGTCCACATTACTCTTTTCCAGGCCCCCTTGTTATTAATTTTCCATATCTATGATCATCCAGACAAACAATTGGCTGCATCCCATAAACGCTATGCAATCATACGCCTGGCAATTTCTCTTTTAGTACAAAATGAATGAGCATGGGCATTGCTAAAATGTCTTCCCAGTGAGAAATTTTCCTTCCCCACAGTTCTTCAAGTATGGCAGAAATGATATGTAGTACTTCTCCTGCCTTCTGTAGACTTCCCTTGCTCTGATACCCATTTGATGAATGTATTGCTTCTAAAATCTAAAGAAGTCCATTAGGAATTGTGCCACTATTTTAGTTATAGAAGCAAGATGTAATAAATAGCTTATTCTAAGAAGGGGTATCTGATGAATTAGACACTTTCTAATTTTGAAATTTATTTCTCACCATCTGATATGCAAATCTCTTAACATTAAGTCTAGAAGAGCTGCTACATCTTGTTCATTAGGTTCATAATTATAATGTCTTCAATATAATGAACCAGTGTGATGCACAGTGGCAACAAACTGGATGAAACTTCTGTATCCTGGCTTAGAGAACTGGAGAATCAGTGAATTCTCTGTAGGAGGGAAAACTGGTATATTGTTGGCTAGACAACAGACAGCAATTTTCATTCGACAGTAATTACCAGTAGAAATGAATAAAAATCACTGGCCAGATAAATAGCTGCATACCAGATAGAAGAGGATGTGATAATTTATTCAAGCAATGAAACTACATCTCATACAACAACTGTAATTGGAATCACCACCTGGCTAACTTCATGATAATCCAATAAAATATTAAATGATTCATTTATTTTCTGATCAGAACAAATATGAGAGTTAAATATAAACTTATTGGGAAGCCTAATCTTCACCAATATTATGAGACTGTAATGAGGTTCTCCAATGTAGAGTACTGTATAGAGGCTAAGTACAATGCCAAATCTTTCACATACCTGACTAGTACAATGTCTGTTATCATACAACTAGTAGTGGAAACTAGGATTCTAGACTTCCTCTGCCACTTGTGAGCAACAAGGTGCCCACGCTTTTCAAGTAGCAATGGTGTCAGAGTTGGACAAGGGGAAATTCAGGACTTATACCTTCACCAAACAAGAAACTAGTTTCCTCAAGCTCAGTTTCATGAATAAGTTAAATGAAGTCAAAACTCCAACTCCATTGGAACTAGAAAATATCATCCTGAGTGAGGTAACCCAGACTCAGAAGGACAAACATGGTATGTACTCACTTATAAGTGGATACTAGATGTAAAGCAAAGGATAACCGGACTACAACCCACAGCTCCAGAGAAGCTAGCTAACAAGGAGGACCCTAAGTGGGATGCATGGATTGCCCTGGGAAGGAGAAATAGATGAGACCTCCATGAGTAAAATGGGGTAAGGGGAGTAATACAGGGTAGGGGATGGGGGATGAGAATGTAAGGGAATGGGACAGTTGAGCTGGAACATGGACGGAGTGGGAGAGCATGGAAAGAGATACCATGATAGGAGACATCATGCAGATAGGGAGAAACCAAGTCCTAGGAAAATTCCCAGGAATCCATAAGGATGATCCCAGATTAGACTACTAGCAATAGTGGAAAGGGTGCTTGAACTTGCCTTCCCCTGTAATCAGATTGGTGAATACTCTGTCATCATAGAGCTTTTCTCCAGTAACTGGTGGAAACAGATGCTGAGATACAGCCAAGCACCAGGTCAAACTCTAGGAGTCCAGTCAAAGAGAGAGAAGAGGGATTCTATGAGCAAGGGGCATCAAGATTATGATGGGGAAACCTACAGAAACAATCTAACCAAGCTAGTGGGAACTCATGAATTTTAGATAAATAGCTTTGGAGCTTCCATGGGACTGGACTAGGCCCTCTGCATAAGTAAGACAATTGTGTAGCCTGATCTGCTTAAGGAGCCCCCTGGCAGTAGGATCAGGATCCATCTCTGGTGCATGAGCTGGCTTTCTGGAGCCCACTTCTATGGTGGGACACCTTGCACAGCATTGATGCAGGAGGAGGGGCTTGAACCTGTGTCAACTGAATGTACCAGGCTCTACTGACTCCCTATGGGAGGCCTTACCTTGTTGGAGGAGGGAATAGGAGAGGAGTTGGGGGGGGGAGGTTTGGGGGAACAAGAGGAGGGAAGAGAGAGGGACCTGTGATTGGTATGTAAAATGAATAAAAAAATTCTTAATAAAAATTTACAAAAAAACTCCAACCCCATCCCAAAGGTAATTAAGAGTCCCATGACTTCTATCAACATAGACTGTAAACACAACCTAAATTTCAACCTCATGTGACAGTGATAAAGTTGCAACCTCACTTTCTCTGCTAGAACAATAATTTTCAAAACAAATACTATATTTTTAATTGTTTAAGGTTTACTTATTTTATTTTATGTGTATGAGTATTTTGTTTGAATATATGTATATGTACCATATTCATGTCTGGTTGCCATAGAAGTCAGAAGAGGATATCAGATCCCCTGGAGCTAAAGTTGTAAGCAGCAATGTGGGTGCTTGGAATCAAACCAGAGACCTCTGAAAGAGCAGCAAGTGCTCTTAAACACTGATCCATCTCTCCAGCCTCAACATCTGATAAAGGGTTTAGTATCTAGCATATACAAATAATTAAAAAAAATAAATATAAAGAAAAACTTACCCAATCAAAAATTGTGGCATGGAACTGAACAGGGAGTTCTCAAATAAATACAAATGCCTGAGAAATATTTTTTTAAATATTCAACATCCCTAATTATCAGTAAAGTGCAAATTAATTAAAATGTCTAAGTTCTGAAAAACAAATGATGACAAATGCTGGCATGGATGTGGAGAAAGAGGAACACTTATTAACTTCTGATAGGAGTGTAAATGGAAATCAGCATGGACGTTCCTTGAAAAGTTAGAAAAAGATCTGCCACATAATTCCACTATACTGCTTTTGTGTATATATTCAAAAGACTATATCCTACTAAAGAGATACCTGCTCATTTACATTTATTGTTGCTCTATTCACAATATCCAGGAAATAGAAATAGCCTAAATATCTATCAACTCATCAATGGATGATGAAAATGTGATATATTTACTCAATGAAATATTTAGGTGTTAAGAAAAATAAAATTATGAAATTTTTAGGTAAATTGATAGAGTTGGAAACAATCAATCTGAGTGAGATAACTCAGATCCAGAAGGACAAATGTTATTTTTTTTCTCATTTGAGAATAGTAGCCTTGAATTTGCACGTATATATCTTCCATTTGAAATAGCCATATAGGTCATGAAATTAGTAATAGTCCATTGAGGGAGAGGTTTCAAGGGATGAGAGATAGAAAAAAGTAATATAAAGAATTAAAGGAGAAGCTGGGCAGTGGTGGCCCATACCTTTAATCCCAGCACCAAAGAGGCAGAGGCAGGCAAATTTCTGAGTAGGAGGGCAGCCTGGTCTATAGAGTGAGTTCCATGACAGCCAGGGCTACACAGAGAAACCCTGTCTTGGAAGAAAACAAACAAAAGAATTAAAGGAGAATAATGGCACAGGAAGGGTTTAATAGGGAGAATAATGAGAGGAAAGGGTAGATGAGAGAATATAGTGAGGGATAACTAACACTAAAAACATTTCACAAAATCATATGGAAACCTACATCTGTAGAAATTTCCTAAAATATATACATTCACATGTATAATGGCTGCAGATTGCTCATTCCTAAATGAAACATCTTTATCACATCCCTTCTCTGAAGGATCAGGACCAAGGCAAAGAGGGGGTTGGGAGAATGTAAGAGCCAGAGGTGATGGATTACTATAAGGAAATAGTGTTTTCTGAACACAATCACCAAAAAACTGCACATATGAATTCACAGAAGTTTAGACATCATGCGTAATAACTTCACAGGCTTAGGCCAGAAGAAATACAATGGAAGGTAAAGCAAAGAGAATAAGTAAACTGGAAGTAAAACAATAAAAATTATGCAACAGAGAAAAAGATACACTGAAGAAAAGGAATACAATCTGGTACATATGAGACTATAACATATAGTTATATGTTATATAACATATCTAAAATTTGTGTCATCTGAAGCTCAAATAGAAAAGACAAAGAAGTAATACAGAAAAATAAATTCAAAGAAATATTGATTTTAACTAAGCATAATGCCAACACAATGGAAATGGATCAGATCTGTTCAATACAGTCCTTTTCAAAAGACCAATATCATTCTTCACAAGATTAGAAAAAAATCCTAGAATTGATATAGAAATACAGAAGACTTAAAATACCTGAAGCAATTTTTTGAACATGAAGAATATGTGTGGAAGCATCACAGTGCCTAATTTAAAAATATACTATGGAACCATAGTAACAAAAACAGTACCATGTTGTCATTAAAAACAGACACAGAGCTCAATGGTATAGAAAGGACAATAAAAAACTAACTGCATATATCTAGTGCCATCTGATTCTTGACAAAGGTGCCAAAATACTTTGGAGGAAAATCAGCCTTTCCAACAAATGGTCCTGGGAAAATTGGACATCCACATGTAGAATACTCAAATGATACCCCTATCTATCCAACACAAAAATCAACTGAACATGAATCGAAGGCCTTAGTGTAAAAGGTAAAAATCTGAAACAACTAGAGGAAAATATTGTAAAAATATTAAAGATACAGGCATAGTAACTTCCTGAATAGGATGCCAATAGCTAATAAATAATAAAAAGGATTAACTAATGCGATTACATCAAACTAAAATCCTTCTACACAGCAAAGGGAACAATTGCTAGAGTGAAGTGGTAGCCTACAGAATGAGAGCAAATGTTTTCCAGATAGTCATCAAACATGAGATTAATATCCAGAATATATGAAGAACTAAAAAAGAGAACATGAAAATAACAAATAAAACATTAAAAAAATCAAATAATCTCAAGAATATAGAACAAAAGGAATCCTTATACAGTGTTAGTACGTACATAAATTAATATTAAAAAAGTATGAAAGTTTGTAACACAAATCTTAAAAGGTCTTATTAATAAAAATAAAAACAGAGCCAGATATTGGGGTGAACGCTGAAAGATCAGAAAAACAGAATAAGCCACAGCCAACCTCACCTTGCCAACTCCTCACCTGATCTTGTTTCCACAGACTGAAAGCTTCTGAGTCCTCACCTGAATGGATCTCAACTGACCTGTTCAAAAAGCCTCTAGTTCCTGGTCCTCACACCTTATATACCCTTCTGCTTCATGCCATCACTTTCTGGGATTAAAGGCATGTGTCCTTCCCAAGCAAAGACATGAGATCTCAAGTGCTGGGATCAAAGGTGTGTGCGACCATACCTGGCTCTGTTCCCAGTGTGGCTTTGAACTCAGAGATCCAGACAGATCTCTGCCTCCTGAGTGATAGGATTAAAGGTGTGTGTGCTACCACTGTCTGGCCTCTATGTCTAATCTATTGGCTGTTCTGTTCTCTGACCCCTAGATAAGTTTATTAGGGTACACTATTAGGGTACACAATATATTGGGGTGCACAATATATCACCACAAAGGTTCCTCAAAAAAACTAAAATTACCACACAATCTTGTTATATATACACACTTGAGTATATACCTAAAAGAATCAAAATCAGCATATAGTAGAGATATTTGCATACCCATATTTGTTGTAGAAGCACTACCAATAGGAAAGGCAATGGACAAGTATAAATTCCCACCAAGAAGTAAATGGATAGGGCAGGAAAGATTTCCCAGTGGTTAAGAGGAATGCCTGCCCTTCCAGAGGACCTGGGTCTGATTCCCAGCACTCACATGGCAGCTTACAACCATCTGTAATTCTAGTTCCTGGGGATCCAATTCCCTCTTCTGGCCAAGAGAGACACTACGCACACATGATGGTTCCAATTCTTTGCCATAATGAATAAACAAAAAATAAACAACCTAGGTTTCTAAGTCACCTATGATAGCTGGAGGGTTCCTCGTGGGGGTCAGGCTGGGAATTGACTAGCTACAGAGCTACACACAGAGAGAGGTGAGCCAAGAGGTGGTAGGTATCCATGCAAAGTAGCTTCAAGACTTTGATGACCTGACTGGAGGGAAGGAGGGAGACCACTGGTAGCTGCTCCAGTCTACACCATATTTGCTGCCTATGTGGTCCCTAAGAGCAAGTGCAGCTGGGATATGGTAAGTCCTCTTACCTAATGTTTTTGCTCTGGGAGTTGCACATGAGGAATTCAATTATTAGATTTTTTAAAGTCATTCTTTCCATGGGAATGTTTGTTATGTTCTGGGGAGAATACTTTGTACTGTTGTTGACATGTCATTTTCCTCTAGTGTTCAGGGTTTCAAGTTCTGAAAGTAGATTTCCAATTGATTGCTGGTTTCCCTGTGTTCTCTCTTGTGTATTTATCCAAGGTCCTGTTTTACAGCATAATTTGAAAAGCACTGCTTCAAGTTCTTTAAATATCTAGTAGAATTATGCAGTAAATCCATCAAGAACTGGGCCTATTTTAGTCTCAAGATTATTTTATTACTGTTTCACTTGCATTGCTTGTTAAAGATCTATTCAAATCATTGATCTCATCTTTAATATTGATAGGTCATGTACATCTGGAAATTCATTCATGCCTTTTAGGTTTTCCAATTTAGTAAAATATATGTTTTATAGTATGTCTTTATAATTTTTGAGATTTCATTGGGATTTGTTGTGATAGCTCCGTTTTCACCTCTAATCTTGTTCATTTGTGTTGTCTATCTTTTCCTTTAATTAATTAGTCTAAGGGCTTGTAAATCTTTTCAAAGAACCAACTGTTAATTTCACCAATTGTTTTTATTGCTTCTCACTTTTATTTTAATGATTTTTCCTTGCTTTTAATTTTTTTCATCTACTAATTTTGAAGCTGAGTTGTTCTTCTTTTTCCAAGACTCTATTGTGAATCATTAAGTTGTTTAGTTGACATTATTCATTCTCTAATGTAGGCAGTTATAGCTAGAAACTTCATTTTCTGCACTGCTTTCATTGTATTCAATATGTTTTGGTATGTAATGTCATTTTAATTCAATTCTAAGAACTTTAATTTTTTTTCTTCCTTATTTTCATGACCAATTCATATTTGATGATGTGTTGTTTAATCTTTGTGAGTTTATACATTTTCTATAGTTTTTCTTGCTATTCATTTCTATCTTTGTTCTATTTTGGTTAAATCAAACAAAAGAAGTTAATTTAGTTTTACTGCATGTGTTGAGACTTGCTTTATAACTTAGTGTGTGATCTATTTATAAGCCCCTGGACTTTTAAGACAGATACATATTCTCTAGTGTTTGGGGTAAAATATTCTGAAGATGTCTGCTAAACCCACTTAATCCATAATGTCATTTAACTCCAAGGTTTCTCTATTTTCGTCTATTTTACTGGGGAGAATGATTTAGAATTCACCCACTATTGCTGTGTTGGGGT
>LZPO01116963.1:389304-404532 GCA_001675575.1 Neotoma lepida
TAGATAATAGCAACAACTTCTTGCTTCATGGTTCCCTTTCTTGGGAATACATTTGCCAATATTCTTATCTTAAGGTAAGTTCTATTTTTAGATGTTAATGGCAAAAAAAAGTGAGTCTGATTTCTATTCCAATATTTTATAAGGGATATTTATAAGGCATACTTTATAAGGGATTTGAGACAATTAATATTCAGAATTATTATTGAAAGGTGTAATATTCTTCTTATAATTTGTTAATTTTACAGTGTTTATTGTTTTATTCTTCATTAACGACTTTCTTAGGAACATCAGTGGTTTTTTTTCTTGTAGGTTATTGTGTTTATCCTCTTCAGTTTATAGAATTCTTTCCAGTTTCATCTGCATAGTTGGCTTTTAATAGCCATAAATCCTTTAGCCTGATTATATTTTAGAATTTTTTTCTTCCCTCAATCCTGACAGATTGTTTTGTTGAATATATTAGTCTGGGTCCACAGCGGTGGTCTTTCAGACCTTATAATACATAATTTGAAGTCCTTCTTGACTTTTAAAGTTTCTCTTGAGTAGTTGTCTGTTATTCTCATTTCGCTGCCTTCATATACAACTTGATGCTTCTTTCTAGCAGTTTTGTACATTTTTGTTTTATATATTTAGTGTTTTAACTGATATGATATGATATGATATGATGAGATTCTTGATTGGCTTCTGTCTATTTTGTGTACTATAAGACTCTCATACATGAGTATGCATAGCTTTCTCTGTATTTGAGAAATTTTTTGCTGTGATTGCATTGAAAATATTTTCTATACCTTTAGTATGGAGTTCTTCTTATTTATCCATAATTTACATATTTGGTCTTTTTATAATATTCCAAAGATCTTACATGTTCCATTTACATAGTTTTTAATTTATTAATGTCCTTAACTAAGTGATGCAATTCTTCTGCCTTGTCATCAACTTCTGATATTCTGCCCTTTCTGAGTGCCATTCTATTGGTGAAGATTTCCATGATGGATTTTATGTGATTTATTTAATTTTTTTCAACTCTAGCATTCAAACTAGTTTTTATTTAGTATTCCTGATTTGGTTTTCAGATTCTGTAACAACTTCTTTATTCTATCCAGATATTTATGTGATCTCCATTCATTTCTTAGAATATATTTATGATGATTCTTTTGAATTACTTGTCTGGAATTTCACCTAGATCTTCTTCATTGGAGGCCATTATTCTTAGATTGGTGATTTTGAGAAAAAACAAGATGTCTTAGTTTTTCTTCTTACATGCATTTTGTCTTAGGGAGGGTTGCTCATCAAGAATTCAATTATTTGTTTTTTTTTTATAGCCGCCTTTACTGCCTTTATTTCTGTGGTAATGCTTGCAATGTCCTAAAGAAAATAAGTTATACTATGGTTGAGGTATCATTTTCTTCTGGTATTCAAGGTCTCAAGCTCTGGAAGCATATTTCCAAATGATTGGTGTTTCTTTGTGTTCCCTCCTACGTACCTGTCTAGATCCTATAAGGCTTCTTCACAGCTATGAGCTCCTGTGTGATACACAGTTACCTTCTGTTCTTCTCAATTTCTGAGGACTAGACTATTCTGGGTGTAATTGAAACTGTCTCCAGTTCTTGTTCCAGCAGCTCTGGATCTAAAAGGTGTTCTGCTTCTGCCTCTGGCTCCTACTTTAAATTTATTTTTGCGTGTGGTTCTAGATCAGCCTTTGTTTTTTCTTGATCTTGGTGTCTAGCAGTGGCTATGCAAGCTAGATTTTGCCTTTTGAAAAAAAATTTTTTCCCATTCCTACAGTAAGTAGGTATTTGGTTCAGTATTTCATGTTCCTTTGGTTTAGCTTGCCTGGCTTGGCTATGTACTACATGAATTTCAGCCCTGGGGGCAGTAGGTACCAACTTATGGGTAGAGGAGATAAAAGGATCCTGGTTTGGCTAAGTGATTTACATAAAGATGGCATGATAGTTGTGGTGCGAGGATGAGAGTAGGCTATAGACTGAGGTAGCAGATCTAGCCTCACACAAGGCTGGGGCTTTGTTGAGTTTGCCCAAAGGTGGTTCTTTAAGCTAAAAACAATGAACACTAATTAGTAATATTAAAACATATAAAAATGGAATAGAGAGATAATTTAGTGTCTAAGTGCATATGCTGCTCTTGCAGAGAATCTGCATTAGATTCCCAGCACCAACATCAGCTCACAGCTCCCTGCAACCCCTACTCCCAAGGGATTGATCGCCTCTGATTTCCAATGGCACCTGCACTCACATGCACATGTCCAACACACATAAACACACACACACACACACACACACACACATAAGATAAATCTTTGTAAAAAAAACATACAAAAGCATGAACTTCAATGGTCAAAGTAAATACATGTCTAATTTCAACTATTTTAAACCTGGAGTACATGTGTGTAAATGCATACATTGTAATGTATGTAAGTAGTATATTCTTAGTATAAAAGATACAAAACTACTTAAAAATTGTAGCTACAACCCCAAGAAAACTGCATCTCCCTTAGGTGGCCAAATTTAAGTTGTTATCTGTTTTAATTGAGCTTTCTAAAATGTTCTAGTTAAGCTGTCTGGAAAGCATAGAGGGAAAGCCAGAACAAAACAAGACAATAATACATACATAAAAGATTGAGAGGAGAATCAAGATGATTAACATAAAAATAACAAATTACAAAGAAAGACATAAAAGGAGGAAGAAAGAATGTAAGACAATGACTAAAGAGTGAGAAAGCAGGACTTTCTCTGCTCAGGTGCAGGCCACACCAGTCAGAAGAACAGGTGAGTAACCCTCCTACCAGCTGAACTGCCCTACTCCCCAGACTCTGATCCCAGAGACCCTTTCCACCACTCCTCTCCAATGTCATGGCCTGCCCCATGGAGTGCTCCTACCCCCAAACCTAGAAGATTTCCACCGCTAAAGTGAATGCCACGGCAGTCAGAACAGGTGCAGGCCACACCAGAAGAACAGATACCCTCTGCTGCACCAAAGGCCAAGCTGGATCCCAGAAGGAGAGAGACTCCCTACTAGATCAAAGGTCATGCTGGCCTCCAGAAATCCAGGCCACAAAAACCAGAAGATCAAAGAAGAAACAGAGGCCAAGGAATAAAACACACATCCAATAAAGACAAACTCAGAAATCAGCACCTAGTATTATAATCAATCTACATGAATCATGGGTAACAGAATTTATTAAGATATAAATTGAGGAAATACGTTCATGAATACAGAATAGAGTAGAAACCTAAAATTGTCCTCTAATCTGACCAGGAGTGAATCCACCTCTCAGGCAGGAACAGGGAGAAGGGGCATGTGACCCTTCTCAAACTCCTTATGAGAGGTTGCATACAAAAGCAGGAAGCACCACCTCCTTTGGGCCATATAGCCCAAGGTTATGGGCGGAGCAAATACCACTACAATCTAGACCTATAATCATCCCAAACACAGATGCCTAGATTCCAATGTAAGAATACAATCAACAACAGTCAGGGTAATATGGCACCACCAAAGCCTAGCTATACTGCGACAGCAAGACCTGAATATTCCAGTGCAGCTGAAGCACAAGAAAACAACCTTAAAAACAATTTCATAAAGATGATAGAGGTCCTTAAAGAAGGAATGAAAAATTGACTTGTGGCACCAGCAGGATATCTGAGAGTTTTGGTGAGGGTCCAATAAAGATGGTGTACCAGGAGCCAGATGCCTTGAACCTGACCAATAAAACATTACAGAATGAACATTTGCAAGTAAAGCTGTTTGGACAAAAGGGTATACTGCATGACACACCAGAGCTCCCAATACCACTAAGAAAAATGAGGAGGTTATGGAGAGGAGGGAAGTGGTTTTTGTTGTTGTTGTTTGCTTTTTGTTTCTTTGTTTTGTTTTTTGTTTGTTTAATTATTCTTACTTGTATTTTTTATTTTTAATATTTCTTTTTAACTTTTCCTTTTGGGAAGGGACACTACAATGGTGAGGGCAGATACAGAGGGACTGGGAAACAAGTGGGATTAGGGTGGAGTGCATGATATGAAATTCCCAAAGAATCAATAAAAATTATGCTTAAATAAAAGAAATCGAAGAAAAGACAAAAAATTGGAGGAAATCAATAAATCCATTAAAGAATGCCAGAAAGCCAACAACAAGCAAACAAACAGGTGAAGGAAACGATTCAACACCTGAAAATTGAAATAGAAGCAATAAAGAAAACACAAACAGAGGGAATTCTAGAAATGGAAAATATGGGTAAGCAGACAGGAACTACAGATGCAAGCATAACCAACAGAATACAAGAGATGGAAGAGAGAATCTCAGGCATTGAAGATATGATAGAGGAAATAGATTCATTGGTCAAAGAAAAATGCTAAATCTAAAACACTCCTAGCACAGAACATCCAGGAAATCTGAGACACTATGAAAAGTCCAAACCTAAGAATAATAGGAATAGAAGAAGGAGAAAAAACCCAGCTCAATTATAGAAGAAAAATTTCCCAACCTAAAGAAGGACATTCCTATAAAGGTACAAGAAGCTTATAGAACACCAAATAGTTTGGATCAGAAAAGAAAATCCCCTTGCCACATAATAAAACACTAAACATATAGAACAAAGAAAGACTGTTATTGCTGTGGTAAAATACCCTTACAAAAGAAGCAAGAGAGAAAGGGTTTATTTGGTTCACAATTCCAGGCTGTGGTCTATCACAGTAGGGAAGGCACAGAAGCAGAAGCTTGAAAGAAATGATCACATCACATCTCTAGTCAGGAATAAAAAGTAGAGTGAATTATTTTGTGCATGCTGATGCTCAGCTTGCTTTTTTCTGTTTTGGACAGTCCAGAATCCCTTGCTCAGGGAATGGTACCACTCATAATTAAGACATTTCTTCCCACCTCAGTTAGCTCAATCGAGACAATTCCTCATAGACATTCTCTATGACAATAGATTAAGGCTAATCTTAATCTAAATAATTCCTCATAGGTGTGTCTAGTCACCCATTTTCTACGTATCAAATTGACAATTGATGCTAATCATCATACTTTTCCTGTCACATGCTACTGCCAAAGCTGCTATTTAAGGACTTACAGAATGCCTTATCCAATGCCATACTATTCCACACAGCATTGATTCTGACCAAAGAACTCACTTCACATCCAAAGAAATGTAGCAGCTATCTCATGTTTATGGAATTCACTGTTATTAACATGTTCCTAACCATTCTGAACCACCTGGCTTAATAAAACTGTGGAATGGCCCTGTAACAACACTGTTAACATGCCAACTAATTAACACTGTGTTGTATGCTTAGCATATAATAAGCTATTCTGAAACATTTTTATATAATTAACTCCTATAATAATTGTGATTGTGAATGAATGACTCATGACTATTATAAAAAGTATCATCATTTTCTTCTTCCCTACTAAGAGAAGTCTGATTTTTGTGTAACAATTTCCCAGTATATAAATAAAATGCATTCCCCTGTTTTCTATGCAATTAAATGAGGACATGATATACAGTTTGGATCAATGAAGCAGAAGTTTAAATATCCAGAGCAGTTACGAGCACTGGCTGCTCTTCTGGAGGATCCGGGTTCAACTCCTGGCGCCCCACATTGGGTGCGAAAAATGTTGTGATGTCTGACTCACTGAGAACTTAGGTCTCCAGAGAAGGGATGACCTGGGACTGTCTGCCTGTTCCCAGCCTCCCTTTCCTGGGAGATAGTCAGACGTGACAGGGAGTCCAGTCAAGCACGAACTCCTTTATTGAAAAACAGTCAGGTCCTTTTAAAGCCTAAAATCACAAGGCTAGAGAGAGGAGCGAGGTAGATGCCCCATCAGGCCAATCAGTTTAAAGGTCACCCAGACATAAACAGCTTAGGCTTCTCCCTCCTTGCTTCCTCCACAGACCCCCCCCACAAACCTTTGTCAACAACTTGGTTCCTTCCTCCCTGAACCGTCTTTACTTGTAAACAACTTGGCTCTGCAGGCGACTACAAGGACTTCTAGAAAAGCTTTTTGAGTCAGAGACTCATCTTGTATAAGTGTTTTGCTCTATTACCTTTCCCTTCTTATCTAGAAACTGGATATAGGATTAAAAGTAGAGGGCAGCTTACTCTCTTGAGAATGCATGATTAGCTACTGCTAAACCAGATCACACCTTTGTTAGAAAGAGATGTTATCTCCAATCACAAGGACAATTTTGGGTTTCATTTACCTTCAAATGGGTACCAATGGACAATCACAATTGGCACAGCCTCACATGGGTAACTGTGGAGTGGCTAGTTGGAAGTGTAGGTATCCTAGAGAGTCAAGGAATCTACTTTGGGATGTTTTGTTTTGTGAGAAAAAAACCACAAAAGTTTCCAGTGAAACTATTGTTTTGTTTTCTGTCAATAATAATGCTTCATTAGTACAACAACTGTGGTCAGAATTATTTGTGGGCATCACTGTCATGACAAGTGGTCCATTACCCATTTCCTTCACACTTAGAAAAGTTTTGCTGAGAAATG
Organism: Neotoma lepida; assembly: GCA_001675575.1. NCBI lineage: Eukaryota > Metazoa > Chordata > Mammalia > Rodentia > Cricetidae > Neotoma > Neotoma lepida. The sequence continues at coordinate 395,811 of LZPO01116963.1, forward strand.
TGAAGTGCCTAGTTAAAAGCTAAAAAGAGCATTTGTCAGGCATAAAGGCAGAAAAGAAAACTAAGATCCTTTTTTTTTTCTCAGGAGTTTGCATCTCTTAAGGATGACTAGCAGGAAAAAAAAACAGTGTTGCTAGAATGAGTTATCATAATAGACCAACAGATATTTGAGTCTAGGCATGTAAACTGAGAGTTTGCATAGGGGCAGAAACTTTGTGTTCTTTTTATCTACCAGTCCTTTCCTGACACTGGGCTGGGCATAGGCAAAGCAGAGAAAACACTGGTTGTAGCTTGCCTGAATTCAGAACCCTGCCCTTCTCCCTACTTTCCCAACATCTGCCTTCTAGATACAAGCTCAAGGACATGGGTCACAGAATCTTTACAGCCTATTATGTATTCAAGAACTGCTTCCTAAAAGGCTGTCTGCATGGAAATGGGTGAAGATGAGAGCTGGGATTAATCCAAAAGTTAATATTACAAATACACTAAAATCAAAGGCAGGAGTAATCTCAGTCCATTCATTCAAAGGAGCTGGTCCAAGTCAACAAATATGCAGACCATGTACACATCCCTCCCACCCACATTCTGATAGAGCTACATATTCCAACACAGAACACCAGATAATCATATGTAGCTAATTTGTCAGTACATGAAGTGTCTATATGTATACACATATGTATGTGTGTATGTATACATCACTCTGAGATTTGGTAGAAAGGGAGAATCTAGGAATCTGGGTATGGAACATTGAGGAGGAAGAGGGGATAAGAAAAAAGAAAAAGAGGGCTAATTTGATGGGATCCTGGAAATAGAGAAGAAGATATGACATAGCTTCATAGAGAAGAAAATAAGTAAGATTTTACAGCTTACTGGATATTGGGGAAATAGTTAAAGGGGAAAGAAGTCAGAAATGCTGCATGGAACAATTATTGACAATTAACTTCTCATATGGTCACCATTTAATTAGCTAAGTTTGTGATAACTTATTTGCAAACATCCAGCCTTCTAGAGGCAAACACTGGGATAAAGACACCCAAGCTTGTGAATCAGGGAACCAGATTCCTTCCCCACAGACTCTCTGGCTATTCTGGGGACAGATTTTTGTCCCCTTCAAGAGCTCTCCTATAAACATAACTTTCCTTAAGAGAAAAAAATTGAAAATGAAATGATCAAAAATGAAATTCAAAAGTGACTACTGCAGATACTGAATGAAGTAGAGAAAATCAACAAAGAAGCTTGGTGGAAGGTGAGCTTCAAGATGATGGCAAAGGTACGATCTCAGACACAACCATTTTGTTTCACGATAACATTCTGTAGACAAGGTCCCTGGAAAACGTAAGAAAAAAGGTCAAAGCAAGTATCTGTGATGTTGGGACTATGTAGAGGCGAGGATTTTAGGTTTACAACTTCTGTACTGTATAGTTTCTTGGGGCTTAAGCATCTCGAACAGTTGTCTAGTCTGCAGTCATCAGACTCTGACCTGTACCATGTTTTTATTTTCTCAAGTCTCTATAGACTGAAGTCCTCAGCATTTACTATAAGGCTCTTCTTTTAATATTTTCCCCTCTCACCTTTCTTAGAGACACTGGTGTTGATTTCCCCTTCTGCTTGCAAGTTCAGAGGTCCACTTTGCAAAAAGGCTTTACTGGACTGAGCCATTCTGGCTAGAGAAAGATCTCTCTCCAAAATGCCTTCCATTCTCAAGTCAACCCATAGAGCAGCCTCTCTTTATGACATTGCAGCTATTTGTTGCTCCCCAAGAGCAATCAAGTTAATTTCATATCAAAGCAACCCCTTAACGACAGACCACGGTCCTTTATTATGTCCAACATCTCTCACGGATGAATAAGTCATAGCTCTAAGACTGGGTACATGTTTTTTATTTCTACTTCCTTAGGATGAGCACTCTATTCTCCTGGAGCAATTATTGCCCTCTTGCCTAAATTGGCTCATTTGTTGTATTGCTTTTGGTTCCAGAGCCCGACATTTATCATTAGTTACAAAGTTGCCTTCACTGTGTTATCCAAAAGGGTTGGACCCTAGTTTAACAAATTGTCATGGTCTTCGGCTCTATCAGCTCAAACTTTTAGAGGTGAATATGTGTTTTAATCCCACTGCAATAATAATAACACATTTGTAAGCAGAGCAGTGAAGCTTATAAGGCACACATGCTCGTGATTTATTTTAATCCTGCCCTGTAAAATACGTGGATCAAAAGTTATTAGCCCTTTTTTAAAAAGAAAAGCCTGTGTTCCAGAAAGGAGTTGTGTCTTGTGCAAGGCTCCATTGCACAACTATGTAATTCCTTGTCTAATGCTTTTTCTGTTCTCCCATGGGCCTCTGGTTCAGTGTAGCTTATGCCCACAGTAAGACCAGCCTTCTGGCAAACCCACTTTTCCAGGGTCAAGGATCTGGCCGCCTTAGATCCCATCTGTTCTCCAGTAGAGGAAGCTTTCAGTGACTGGCAGTAAGCCCCACCCTCGAGTCCACTCCATTAAGAGTGTTCTGTCTGAACTGCTGGAGGCACGCAAAGCACTAGGATATGTAAGTATGCAGCAGAAATCTGTTTTGCATTTGCAGTTTGTAGACTGCAAACCACAAAGCATTGGTTTGGGGCTCAAAAGGCCTGAGGATGTTCAAGTTAACCTACAGTCCAATAAAATGGAAGCCTCTCTACAGCAAGATTCTTGGAAGAAGACAGAGAAGATATATATTAAATAGAAGCTACAGAGGGGAAAGAAGCAGGGAAGTGTTTCATTGAAACCCATTTTATACCACTTTCCAGATGAAGGAGCACTGACGTTTACAAAGAGAAGAAATTGAGATTGTACTATTAATACTGGATAGTGGAGAGATTCAGTCTCTGCCTCCAAAGCTGGTACACTCAGCACTGTATCACATCACCATGCAAAGAACCCTCAAAGAAAAGTTCTTATCCTGGTTAACTGCCTTCCTTCATTTTACTCAAAGCTTATGTTGTTCAGTTTTCATGTTCCCAGAAGAGATTTGGTAAAGAGAAACAGAAACAACGGTAAAATTGTTGGTTTGTCTGGATATATACTGAGAGAAGATACAGGCTTATGCCAGAATGCTCAGTAGGAAAGCAGTTCCTGGTGTTTTGCAGCTTGGCTTCCTTTATATCACTTTTAAATCATTTAACAAATCATAACAGGTGATTGATCATGTGCCTGACTCAGATACATAAAAGTTAAGCTTTGCAGTGACTTGCCTTTTTAAATGAAATAAAGAACAACTTAGTCTTCGCAATTTAATCACCTGAGGCATGAGCTAGAGGTCCCCATTAGCTTTTGCAACCAAGTATCTGGAGAAGAGCATTCTGGCTGGGTGCTGACCTGAACAAGCTACCCGTTTGCTTCATTTATTTTCTAAGATTTATTTAATTTGTACTTTTGAGGCTTTCACAGGTGAGTACTGTGTTTGCATCATTTCCCACACTTCCCCCTCCAACTCCTCCCATGACCCCACTCCTTCTCAACTTCATGTCTTATACTGAATTATATGTGTGTGTGTGTGTGTGTGTGTGTATGTGTGTGTGTGTGTGTGTGTGTGTGTGTATGTGTGTGTGTGTGTGTGTGTGTGTGTGTAAAAACAATTTTCTGGGTCCATTTAGTGTTGCTTATATGTATATGTGTCTAAAGATGACCATTCGTGATTGGATAACCTAACAGGGCTCTCATCTCTGTAGAAAACTGCTTCTCCCTCTCTCAGCAGCCATTGATTGCCAGTGGTTCTTCATCTACAGGTGGGGCCTTTTGAGATTCCCCCATCCATGTTGGTACGTCAACTGGTGTTATCATTATGCAGATTTGGTTTAGGAAACTATATTTTTCAGATGCTATGAGTGCAATTCCTTGTCATATACAGAAAACACTATCTTGTAGCAGACATTCACTTACTTTAGAAATCATATCATCACTGAGGTCTCTATAGCCCTTCAGAAGAGATTTTGTGCATTCTTTTGAAGAGAAACATTTTATTATTTTTAAATTGTGTATGGGGTGTGTGTGTGTCAGTGTGTGTTCATATGACATATGTGTCCAGGTACCTGAGAAGACCAGAAGAGGATCCCAGGGAGCTGGAGCTACAGGCAGTTGTGAGCCACCATGTTGTGGAATACTCTTTTTATACACTGTGAAGATGTGTCACTCTGATTAGTATAATAAAAAACTGAATGGCCAATAGCTGTGCAGGATTTTTGGGACAGAGAGAACACTGGGAAGAAGTTGGAGTCACCAGCCATACTCTGTAGAAGCATGACATATAGAAGATGAGGTAACAAGCTATGAGCCATGTGGCAACTTGTAAATTAATAGAAATGGGTTAATCTAAATTATAAGAGCTAGTTAGCTCTTGGCCAAGCTTTCATAATTAATAAGAAGTCTCTGTGTGGTTATTTGGGACCTGGCAGGTGGGACAGAAAAAGTCCGACAACACCACCATACACAGGTAACTGAAAATGAACTCAATTCCTCTAGAAGAGCATCAACAAGAACTGTTAACTACTGAGCCACCACTCCAGCCCCAATCAATACATTCTACAAGGCAGGAATATAGTAAGGATTTACATTTTCATTGGACTTACACTGAACTTTGCAATATAACATAAATATCTACCCATTCCGTGGGATTAATGCGAATAAACATACCAGGCTTTTGTCTCTTTCAGACTAGGTTTATATTTGATAGTTAGATTAAATATGCAGTAAGAAAAATTACTGGAGAAGAAGTCACAACATAAAATTCAAATCTTAACTAAGATTTGAATTAACTGAGTCTCTTGGCCTTGATTTCCATATGGTTGTGTAAAGAAGTGAATTAACTAGTACCCATGTTCCTTTGTATTTGTAACAGATTCCTTTGGAGTCCTGATATAAGTACACTAAAAAATTTCAGTTTAGTTTTGTAAAGGATAACAAATATTACCTTCTTACTTCATAACGATGAAAAAACTAGGTTCTTGGCCCAATAATGGTTCCAGGAATGGGTTTCATCTTGTAGAAAGAGATTTAAATCCAGTCAGAAAGTGATTAGTTATTTTCATATTTGTACTTCTATTGCACCAGTGAGAATGTCATGCCAAGTCAGTCATTGTTGCAACTCTCAGAGTACATAACTGTGTATAATTTGATGACCACCTTTCTTCTCTGGTAGCTCACATAGCATCTCACAATGCTGTGAAAGCTATCTTGAATGAAGCTGCGAGGTACGTACCAGCTTCATTTTACCATGGTCACCATACCATTTCACTCAAGTATATGATGGTTTTAGCAATAGGATCTTACTTTCAAATCCTGAAGGATAACCAGTGGCAATATCCTGTAATATATGGGGGCATATTGGGCCTTACTGGCCAACAACTCCAAAAGAAGTAATTCATTTCTGGCACTGAGATTTTTATTGGTTATCCACTGATATCTATTAAGGTCATTGTTGTCTTGTTATAGCTTAACTGTAATATATTATATTTAGGTTTCCATGATTTTTTCTATTTTTTTCTCTTATTTTTGAGATTATAAGGTAATTTCAATTTTTCTCCATTCCCTTTCCTTCCTCCAAACCTTCTATATACTGCTCCTTGCTTTCAAAGTCTTGACCTTTTAAAAAACTGTTGTTGCATGTCTTTTTGGAAAGGTCCTTAGTATTATTTATCCCTCCCCATGCTCCCTCTTCTACCCTACCCTACCCTCACACCCAAGTTTAACCCTTCTGTTCCATAATTCCCTTTTGACCTTTCATACCAGTGTGTTCTATCTCCTTTCTCTTGAAAGTCCCTTTCCATGGACTATTGGTAATTTTCTGATCTCTATGGGTATTCCAAATAAAAAAAACATATAGCTGTAGATTCAAAGCTGACATCCACCACAGATGAAAGAAAGTATGTGACATTTGTGTTTCTGCATCTGGGTTACCTTACTTAGAATGATTTTTCTCAATTCTATCCATTTACGTGCAAATTTTATAGTTAACATGGATGATCAGGGATAGAGAGATCCTAGATCCTCGGAGAGAACCTGCTACTATTATGTTGCTAAATGAGCATAGTATTAAACTGACTTCTAAGGAATTGTTACACCCATAGAGCAACACATCTCTCAACTGTCATAAAGAAGATTATATTTATAGAATATGGTTATTTAACACTGTGACCCATAACTGGCCAAGGTGCACCTCTCAAAACTCATGATTGATTGCCGAAGAGGGGGCAGAAAGACTATATTAGCAAGAGGTAGTACATGACTACAAGGAAAGTTCTTCTGACACATGAGGAAGCTAGCTACACATGTGAACTCAATAGTAGTTGTGACAGTGTATATAAAACGTGTACAAGCCTAAGTCAGACCATATCCCAGAATGGAGAGAGGAGTCTGCTAGGAGTAGAGCTATTGGCTGCTGGGAGATGGAGAGATGTTTTTCTCTAAGTGTTGATACTGGTAAGTCGAACACTCTCCAGTGGAAGACCAAACATCCAAGAATATTTTGGCAGCACAAATTGTTATTGGAAGATTAAATTAAAAAAAAAACTAAGACATAAAATTGGGTGGATAAGGAAATGGAGGTAGATCTGGGAAGAGTTGTGGGAGATGGTTGAGTATTATCAAAACACATTTGAAAATCTCAAAGAACAAGAGAGAGAGAGAAAGAGAGAGAGAGATCAAAGAAGGAAAATGGGAGCTGGCGGTGTAGTGTAGAGGTAGAGTGCTTTTCTAGGAAGAAAGAAAGGACAGGAGAAGGGAGTGAGAGAAAGAAAGATTATATGTAATAAATCATTCTATGAATAATTTTTTTGGAAAAAAAGAAACTTTTACTTCCTAAGATAATTGTTAAACTTGAGCTATATACAGCTCTGAATGTTTTTTTTTCCTACCAAATTTCTTTAAGATAGTATGCTACCTTTGAGTTTCTGTTTCAAAGAAAAATAGATTCATACTTACTAAACATAGTACTCTGTAAGCAGTTTTGTTCTTTTTAGAGTGCCCTGTGATTACTGTACCCAGGTAGGACATTTGCACTACTCTCTTTATATTGTGGGTTTTACAGAAATGGAGATCTCATTTTTATTTTCACATTCTAACTCTGTGTTTGTTTTTTCCCATGAAAGAAGTTGCAATTCTAACGAAAAGCAGTGTTTTTGTGTATGGCAATGGCACCATATGCGCATCATCCCAGCACTCTGGAGACTGAGGATTGTGAGTTAAAGACCATCCTGGCCTACAAAGCAAGATCCTGTTTCACAAAAAGAAAAAAAAAAAAGACAAAAATCTAATTTCTTTTCCATTTTCATTCTCCTTTTTGTACCTAAACACACCTGGCTTTCTTCTACCTCTAAACAAATCCTCTGCATTTACTGGTACATCCTCTACACAACAAACAAACAAATGAAAAACCTCAAACTCAACAGTAAATGATTAGCTTGTAATATAAGAGCATGAGAAGCTCTACTACCTGTTTTCAAGTGAACTGACTTTGTAAAAGTTTAAGTCACTTAAAGATTCTTGAAATGTTCATAAGGACAAAGAGTAAACATAAAGTCAACTCAGAAAATTCTATGAAAACTTAAAAAGACAAGCAAATGTTTGCAGTATTTATTTATTTTTAAAAATTAAAAAATATGTGTATTTGTTTGTTTCTGTATGTGGGTATGTGCATGTGAGTATAAGTACCCCATTGGCTATAATAGATTTTGAGATCCCCAGGAGCTGGAGTTACAGGTGGCTATGAGTCACATAAAATAGGTGCTAGGATTGAAATTTGGATATTCTATAAGAATAGTATGCTCTCTTAGCCACTGAGTCATCTTTATAGTCTCTATTTGTTTTAAATATATTGTATTTATTAATTCCTTGAGAATTTCATATATGAATATGATGAATTTTGCTATTTGTCCCACATTCCTCCAATTAACTCCTCCCAGATCCTCCCTCATCCCTCTCTCAAATTCATGTCCACTTTTCAAGAAATGACCCACTGAGTCCAATTATGCTGCACATACACTCATGAATGCAGGGCCATTCACTGGAATACTATCTGTTGTGGAATATTAGTTGAAGATGTGTTACATTTGTTTATGCTGTTGAATATTTGTTTCATGATGCAAAGGCATGTTGCATTCTTTTATGTTGCATTTGTTTAACTCTGTGAAGCTGTGTTACTTTCCTGTCTAAAACACCTGACTGGTCTAATAAAGAGCTGAATGGCCAATAGCCAGGCAGGAGGGAGGGATAGGCATGGCTGCCAGGCAGAGAGAATAAATAAGAGGAGAAATTTAGGCTCAGGAGAAGAGAGAGGAGTGAGAACAAAAGGAGAGGAAGATGCTAGTGGCCAGCCACACAGCCACACAGCCAACCATGGAGTAAGAAGGAAAGAAAGATATATAGAATTAAAAAAAGGTAAAAAGCCCAGAGGCAAAATGTAGTTCAAAAATAAATGGGATAGGCTCCACCACTCTTGACACCCATTGGACCCTGTAATTCTCAAGTCCCACTCCAGCCCCCGAAACACAGAACCCATCATCCTCCATCTACCCCCAGGAACCATCCCCCATGGCTTCAGAGGCCACCAGAGGCACAGGCTCCACCTGCACCAACTGGAGGAAGAGGGGAGTGACTGGTCTCCCAGCTGGACAGCCCAGATCTCTGGGCTCTAGGTTCCAGGGAACATCCTGTGCCCCTCCCCCACCCATCACAGCCCCAGCAGCTGGTCAG
>LZPO01116963.1:407807-461690 GCA_001675575.1 Neotoma lepida
CAAATTTCATTTTTCTTTACAGCTTTACAGTTTTAGGTTAAGTTTACTATTGTTGTGATGAAACACCATGATCAAAGCAACTTGGGGAGGAAAGGTTTCATTTTGCTTACACTTCCATATCATTGTTCATCATAAGAAATCAGGGCAGGAATTCAAACAGGGAAGGGACCTGGAGGCAGGAGCTGATGCAGAGCCCATGATCGAGTGCTACTTACTAGCTTGCTCCTTATTGTTCAGTTTGTTTTCTTACAGAATCAGGACCACCAGTCCAGGGGTGGCACCGCTCACAATGGGCTGAGCCCTTCTCCTTCAGTTACTAATTAAGAGAATGCCATACAGACTTGCCTGTGTACTTCCCAATCTTGTGGAGACACTTTCTCAATTGAGGTTCTTTCCCCTTGGATGACTCCAGCTTATGTCAAATTGATGTAAAACTAGTGTACAGCTGAACAAATTCCATGATGTATAGGTACTAAATTTTCATTGCCCATTCTTCAGTTGATATGCATATAAGCTGTTTCCATTTCCTGGGTATGGTAAATACAGCGGTCAACATGGATGAGCATGTACATCTGCAGTAAGATATACAGTCAATTGGATATATGCCTGGAAGTGGTATAGCTGGGTCTCATGGCAAATCTATTTCTAAACTTTTTGAGGGACTAGTGCAATGATTTCCAAAATGTTTGTATAATGTTTCACTCATATTTCCAGTGAATAAGAGTTCCCTTTCCCCCAAATAATTGTCAGCATTTGCTACCATTGATTTTCTTCATCTTAGTCATTCTAACTGGTATAAAATCAAATCTTAACGGAGTTTTCATTTCATCTACCAGATAACTAATGATATTAAGCACTTTAAAAATATCTCTTCGCCATTTTTATTTATTTTGAGAATTTGTTAATTTCTACAACCTATTTAAAATGAAGGTTTTTTTTATTGATATTGAGGTTCTGAGTTCTTTGTATGGGTTAGACACTCTGTCAGATGTAGGATTTTTTTTCCATTCTGTATGCTGCCTCTTCAGTTGATTAACAAATTCCTTTGCAGTAAGAAGCCTTTCTAATTTTGTGAGGTCCCATTTGTTGATTGTTGGTCTTAGGTTTTGTGAAACTGGTGTCCTGTTCAGAAAATCCTTATCTGAGCCTATATCCTGAAATGTACTCTCTACTGTTTCCTCTAGAAGTTTCAGAGATTCAGATCTCAACGTTTTTCTCAACACCATAATTTGTTGAAGCTGCTATCTTTTTTCTACTATATGTGTGGACTTACATCTGGGTCATTCATTCTATTCCACTGATCAATGTGTTTCTTTCTGCACCAGTAACATGCCATTTTTTTAAACTATAGATCATATATTTTTAAAGTTATTAAGACATACTAATTTCATTGATTGCCTTCCTGGTTAGAATATTTTTGTTTGTTTGCTTGCTTCTTGCTTGTTTGTTTTCTGCAATGTTAGTATTATGGATTCGTTAGTTTCTGGCATGAGAAATGTTCCTTTCTGTCTTTGTTTTGTTTAGTAATTCCTCTTACAAAACTCACTTTTTCATGTACTCTCATGAATGATATCTTTTTTCCTCATCTTTATATAGTATTTCCTTAGGTATCTTCTGTAGTGTTGATGTGACAGTAGACTACCTCTTTTGAAAGGTTATTATTTATCCATTAAATCTAAAAGATAACAATCTTGGCTGTTGGTGATTTGTTTTCGGAGCTTAAAATATATCATTTCATTCTCCTGGCTTTTAGAGTTACCAATGAGCTATCTGATGTCATCCTGACGTATTTGCATTGGTAAGACAGTTGTGTTTCCCTTTACACATTTAATACTGTTTCTTTTCACTATATTTTTACATCTTTACTATGATGTATCAGGAAGAGGTTCTTCTCTGGTTATATCTATTTGATATTCTACATGTCTCTTGTGTTTAAATATCTATTTCTTTCTGTAGATTTGGGGAATTTCGTGGTATAATTTTATTGAATATGTTCTCTGTGTCTTTACTTTTTTATCTCAGGTCCTTCTTCTGTCCTGTGGATTCTTAGAGTTGACCCTTGACAGAATCCCAGAGTTATCACATGTTGTGCTCATGCTCATGGTAGTATTTCCTTTATAGATGCTTTAATGCAGTACTTGCTTGATCTTGTTCTTCATCTCTGATAGCCTTTCCTCTGCTTGATGATGATTTCCACGATGGCTTTTATTGAATTAATTGAGTCAATTCAATGTTGCTTCCACCCCCCCCAAAAAAAACCCTATTTTTTCCTTTAGAATTTTCTTCCATGTTGCTAACATTTTGTTAAAACCCTGGATTTAATTACTCTGTTTGTATCCTCTTTGAGGTCACTGTTGACTTTTTCTAGCACCACTTTAAGATGTTCACCCAGAATTTTATCTATTTCAGTGTTTGATCTCAATACTTGAGGACTTATGATCTTTTGGAGAAGCAATTTTCATTGATTCTTCAAACCTCTTGCTTTGAAGGTTATGATTTGCATATCATTAGTTTGGATGTGTCTTCAGATTCTATATAGGGATAATCTGAGTGAGTGGTTCAATAATCTGAGTGAGTGGTTCAATCCCTACTATCACACAGCTAGGGAAAAAACAAACTGTTGCAATATTAACAAAATCATCATAGAAGATGTAGAACTACATCTAAAAGTTATCGATGTAGTGCTGGAGAGATGGATTAGAGGTCAAGGCATGTGCTACTCTTGCAGGGACCCAGATTCAGTTTACAACACCCACATAGAAGCTCACAACTGTCTGTAACTGCAGTTCTAGGAGATCCAATACCTTCTTCTGGCCTCTGCAGGCTATGCACAACATGGTGCATACATGCAAGCAAAACATTTTACACATAAAATAAAAATATAAAAATAAATAAACCTTTAAAAACCCCACCAATATTCACTAATACATCACCAATGACTGTAAAAAATGAGATGGTGTCTGAAGTTAAAGAATTATTTTATATAAATAGAAATACTAAATTAGTTAGATAAAGGATCTAAATTATTAGTTAGATAAAGGAAGGAGGCATGGAATGTAGAAAATAGTGGAGAATCATGGTTCTATAAATTAAAGGAAAAGGGGAAGTGGAGGGAATAAAAATGTCATGGAAATAATGATAAAAGAACAAGTGGTTCTGTTTTTCATTGTTAACTCAATTTTTATATGTTTTTATTAAAATAAAATTATATCCAGATGCATGAGAGAACTGGCCCTGGGGTCATGATAGTAAGAGATCTACCCCTGCCCCTCACCAGCTGCAGCACACAGGAGAGCAGACCCTGCACCCTGCCTGGACAGCACACTAGAGCTGACACTGTTGTCAAGGGCACAGGTGAGCCAGTCCTGAGGGCAGGAGAGCAGGAAAGCTGATCCCTCCCCTTTTATGCCCCCTACAACAATCAGGAGAGAGAGCTGTGCACCTCACCTGGGAAAAACAGTGAAGCTGGCCCCGGTGGTGAGAGTAGGTGACCCGAATCTGAGGACCTGAAAGCAGGAGAACTAGCCTAGCTCCTTGCTACAGGTTACATTGGGTGAGCTAGGTGGGGCAGTGCTGGAGATCTTGCCTGGGTAGGGACCATGAGGAAAAGAGGGCAGGCTGACCGACTCAGCTACCACCCAGGCCCAGAACCAGGGCTATGAGTTGGCCCACCCTGACATCCATCAAATCTATGCAGCATGTGGACGACATGAACCTGCAGATCCAAAACAGCAGGATCTCCACAACACAGGACGACAACAGGATATCCAAGAGGAGCCCCAGTGAGAAACCCGAGACCTCGAGCCAGACCAATGACTCCTGACAACGAACACTTGCAAGTAAAGATAAATGGACTAACGGGTACACTGTGTGACTCAATGGGCTACACTACAGCTTCCACAACAAAATTCTTCTTTTTTATTTTTTGTTTTGTTTTTGTTTTTTCTTTTAATGTGAAATCCACAAAGAACCAATAAAAGTTTTTTTTTTAAAGAGAGAGAAAAAAATAAAATAACATCATGTTTCCTCTTCCCTTTTCTCCCTCTAGCCCCTTCTATGCCCCACCACTCTCAATTTAACGCCCTTTTAAAAATTATCATTGTTGTATCCATACATATGTGTGTATGCACAAATATATAAGTACAGCCTGCTGTTGAGTCTGCTTTTGTTGTTTGTTTGTATATAGTTTCAGGGCTGGCCACTTTGTATTGGACAACCAATAAGGGGGCTTATCCTGGGAGAAGTCAATTCATCTTTGCCCAGAAGTCATTAGTTTTCTATAAGTCTTTGTCTAGGGGTGGGACCCTTCAAAATTTCCCCCATCTGTGTTAGCATACCTTTTTATATCCTATTGTTCTTGTCTTGTATATGCAGTCATTTCTAAGACAGACTATTTTACAGCATATTTCCAGGTCTTCTGGATCTTACAATCTTCTGTTCTGTGATGTTCCCTGAGCCACATATGCAGGGACTGCAAATGAATCCACTAGAGATGGGACCCCCACAATCATCTCTGTATTGTATCCAGTTGTAGTTTACTGTGATGGTCTTCTTTGATGAGGGGTGGTGCCTATAGTTATCTATAGGTATATGGATAAGACTTAGAATGTAGTAATAAATTATGCTGGTCTAGCAAACTGATGGTAGTAGATTCTTTTCTAATGTCCATGACCTCACTAGCCCTAGGAAGCTGGCTAGGTTCTAGTACTAGGCATGATTTTCTCCCTGTTGAGATGGCCTTCAGTCCAATTAGACAGCTGTTGGTTACCACAAATGTGAATTACACTTACTACATCTTCAAGAATATCTTGTATTGGTCATTGTTGTGGTTCATAGATGTCACAACTGAGTGAGACTATTGCTTCCCTCCCCTGGCAGCTTATATAGTATTACTACTATTAGGGAAGCTTGACTACAGGAAGGAGTTTTTCAGGTTATATTCAGTTTGAACAATCTAAGTCCTGTGTCTTAAGTGTGTAGTGTATCAGGAATAGTAGATTACCTTCAACTTCGGAGAGGCAACAAATGGATACATCAATAACCTGTATTGTCTTGGGAGTCACTTGAACTACCCTGACCAGTCATTTGAAAGGAGGCTTCTCATGCCTGATACTGAAGTTTTTTATAGTCTATGATTTTTATCTGAAGCACTGTCAGCCCAAGTGGCATAACTTCTTTTAAACTATATGTATGGAGTATGTAGGTATATTTGTATGCATGCACATACACCTATCTGGATTGAACATAATTTTAGATAAATATAAGAATTATTTTTATAGAAGTATTATTCATTGAAACTTTTTTTTTGGTTTTTCGAGACAGGGTTTCTCTGTGTAGCTTTGGCACCTGGAACTCACTCAGTAGCCCAGGCTGGCCTCGAACTCACAGAGGTCCGCCTGGCTCTGCCTCCCGAGTGCTGGGATTAAAGGCGTGCGCCACCACCGCCCAGCTTATTCTTTGAAACTTTATCAAACAACCTTGATGTTATTTGTCCCTTTTCCCCCTTCTCCTTCTGTATTTACCTCATTCTTTGGGAGGGGTTTTTATTTTTTCCATTATTTAGAGAATAATCAAACCGACATAGATAAGAACTATGCACTTAATAGAGTGTTGTGGTGATATTTTATTTGTGCACACCAATAAAGCTTATCTGAGGATCAGAGGAAAAAGCCAGACACTACATTAAACATAGAAGTCAGGCAATGATAGCACATGCCTTTAATCCTAGCATTCGGGAGGCAGAGATTCATCAGGATCTCTGTGAGTGCAAGGCTACACTGGGAACAGAGCCAGATGTGGTGGCACACCCCTTTAATCCCCAGCACTAGTTAATCATAGAGGTCTGGAGGTCTGTACAGACAGACAGGAAGTGATAGGGCTGGGCAGAAAGAGGAAGTGATGTAACTGGGCAGAGAGAGGAAGTGAGATGGCAGGGCAGAGAAAGGATACAGGTGTGAATATACAGGAAGTAGCTCTCTCTAGAGACTGAGGACTTGGTAAGGTGAGATTGTCTGTGGCTTATCCTATTCCTCTGATCTCTCAGTTTTCACTCCAATATCTGGCTCTGGATTTTTTATTAATAAGCCTGTTTAGCAATTCATCTTACAGTATTTTAACCCTGAGGCTTTATTTTTTAAGAGAAGTTATTAAACGAAAAAAGAACAGAAAAATGTTTTCCTAATAATGGAATAGTTACAAATAACTAGATAAATTTAAATAGGGGAGATGAGGAAATAGCTTTAAAGGGTAAAAGCATTCTCATTGCAAGTCTGAGTACTTGAGTTAAGATCCCTGGTACCAACATAAAAAGCTAGGCATAGCTACATGTGACTGTAATTCTAGAACTGGAGTGCAGATACAAGCAAATCAAGAGAACTGGCTAGTCAGCCACTGTAGATAAAACAGCAAGCTTCTGGTTCATCAAAAGACTTTGTCTCAAGGGAATAAAGCAGAGAGCTATAAAGAAACCCATCCAATATCCTCCTCTTGCCTCTCTGCATGTGCTGCTCACATATTCACATGCATGCAACATACACACAATGTAAGCTGAGGAATAAAAATAGGGTTAAATGACAAAGTCAAAATAATACTAAAATTATAGAATAAAGAAAAGAGTCTAAATAGAGGGTAAAGAAAAAAGGTCAATAATGAAAAAGGTTTGTAATCAAAATTTGTAAGCAAAAAAAAGATGAATGTGGAATAAAAATAGCATAATCTGTTCACAATATAAAGTAAAAAAAATCTGCTAAAATGTAGTGAAAATGGAGGCAAGAGGCAAAAGAAAGTAGAAATAATGATGTGTTTGAGTAACTTTTTTCTCAGTCTTCAAAAATTTGTGACTGGCAATTATATACATGAGAGAAAGGAATTAGTTTAACTTGGGGATTCTTGTTTTCTTATCATTTATGCTGCTGGTGTTTGGCCTATATTAAACAAGTGTCCAATATTACAAAATTTGTCTTCACTTTAGTATCTTCCCTTCTTTGCATACAAGGAACTTCCACTGGCCACACTTGACTCCACAGTCTATGACCTGAGCAGATTCTCTCACCTCCCTGTGAGTCCCCAGATTATACTCCTTTGGGTAACATGTTACAGCAAGAGATGGGGTATTTCCCAAGTATACTAGCAGTGTGGAAGAAATCTTAGCACTGAAATAAGTATAGACAGGGGTCTGTCTTTGTATTGCAATACCTTGTGAATATTAATCACTGTGCTTAGAAGGATGCAGCAGTGGATGTCAAGTATTCAGACGGCCTCAGAGATCTCTGGCTCTACAACAGTTCAAGAAGATAGGCAACTTCAGAGACTGGTCCAACAGCTCTTCAAGCACAGGGCAATCACACTGCTAAGTTTTTTCAGTTGTTGAAGTATGCTCCTCATCAGAAGGACAAGAGAGCCTTTTCCCATGTACTTTGCTGGCTAATAAAAACTCTAGCATCCAGCCCTAACACTCTGTTTTAATGCTTCCTAGGTCTGTCTGTCATCCTGGGTTTGTGGTTGTTCCTTCTTCTCAGTCCCCTTAGGTAGCTCAGTTTCAAACAAAGTTTCCTTGCCAAGATGAAGCCCATCCACTACCTGTTCTGAGCCATGTAGAATGAGAAAAAAAATGAGTCATCCTCACTGCTGACGCATATGCCAAAGGAATAACTATTTCAACCAAAACCTACTAGATTGAGGTTTCTGAAGACTATGGACTTGCCCTGAGAATATGACTACCTTTTTCACCTGGGCCCACCTGAACAACTTTTTCCAAGAGAGTTATGCTTCCTTTCCTCCTACAAGGGAGCTTTGTGGTTTGAGCCATGTTTGCCTTACCTTATTCTTTTTCAGGTGTCATCTGTCTTTTCCTTTGCATGCTTTAGGTATTTTATCACTACTTTGGTTGTTTCCAAAATACTGCCTCTCTTTATTTCTTTGGAATAAAACCTATATGTTTCTTGTTTGGACTCTTCTTCATTAGGTTACATGGAGGGGGATTCCAATATGCTGTGTTACTCAGATCTCCTTCAAATATTTTTTTGAACTGTCTTTCCTGATCAATGGATTTTTTTGTTGTATGTTGTTAATTTACAAATGCTTAGAGACATTTTGTTGTCTGTTCATTTTTAATTTTTATCACATTTATTGCGCGTATGCACAGACGTGCCCATGCCATAGCATGCCTGTGAGGACAACTTATAGGAGGTAGTTGTTTCTTTTCATCATGTGGGTCCCAGGGTTCAAACTGAGGTCCCCAGCCTTGGTGGCATGTGCCTTTAACTGTCGACCTATACTGCCAGACCTCTTTGTCATTTTGTTGTTATCCTTTATATTGATTTATCATTTGACTTCATTATGATCCAAGAACTCCATAGATTTTGTTTTCACTTCTTTCATAATTAAGGAATGTGAATAGTTCTCATGTCAATCAGTCATCTGGATAATCTCTTTTCTAAAGACTCTTATGATGTTTGTCCATTTTTTATGGGACTATCATATTTTCCTTACTAATTTGTAGGAAATTTAAAAATATATACTCTAAAATTATCCTTATCATTTGTTTAATCCAAATATCTTCATCTCTGTGTTTTATTTCTACCCAATTGCTGTTGTCACAATCACAGTATTGTCCAACTTATCAATTTCTATGTCTTATAAAGAAATGAAATATTTTCTGTATTTTCTTCTAAAAGCACAATTTCCTTACTAGTTCTTATGTAATACATTTATACTTGTACATTTTATAAAATATGTTAAAACCTCATTCTTATATGCATGCCCAATTGACCTAGAATTCCTAATGAAAAAGTCTTTCTCTGCAATTCTCTATAATCTTTGTCATAAATCATGGGTATATACATGTTCACTTCTAGACTCATAAGCATGTTTAGTTTCCTATTTTTAATCCATATGTGAAACCTACATTGTTTTGACTTCAACTTTTCAACTAGATGGAATTGATGTACTTGTTTGTATTTCTTATGTAAGTAAACCCAAGAAAGGGGGTGGCCATTAAAGATCAAGAATTTGTAGGTAATAGCTTCCTGATCTAGGCAAATAGTATGAAAAAAACCATATAATCTCACACTACTCCTACAAACAAACATGAAATTGGTGAATTAGACTTTGTTAACAAGAAGCACAGTTCTTCACCACACAAGGGTGATGTCAGAGAACACTAAATAATGATGTGATATGAAAAGTTTTCCAGGTTTTATTTTTAACTTGTTTTGATTTCATATTTGTGTATTATATTGAAATCATTTCCAACTCCCTCCAACCATTCCTGTGAACCCCCACTTCTCAAATCTACACTCTCCCTTGGTCCCTTTTATAATTCTTGGTTTCTATGGTTACTCCAGGTGTTAAATTTACATCTAATGATGTAGAGCTAGGACTCACAAACAAGAGAGAACTGATGGCATTTGTCTTTCTGGCTCTGGGATACTAATCTCACTCAGTGTAATACTTTATAGTTCCATATATTTACAGGTAAATTACATGATTTTGTTTTTCTTTATAGATGAAGTGTTCCATTGTCTATATGTACATTTTCATTATCCATTAATCAGTTGAAGGACATTTAGTTTGCTTCTATTTCCTAGCTATTGTGAATGGAGCACTAATAAACATGGCTGAGCAAGTTGCTGTGGAGTTAGTAGTCAAGTCCTCTGGGCATATGCCAAGGAGTGGCATAGCTAGGTCATATGATAGATTTATCTTTTAGATGTTTAAGAGTTCTCCACACTTATTTCCACAGTGGTTGGACAAGTTTGCAATCACATCAATAGTGAATTGGGCTTCCCTTTTTCCAAATTTCTTCTCCATCATTTGTTATTGGTTGTTTTGCTGATCTTCACAATTCTGACTGGTATAAAATAAAATCTCAAAGTTGTTTTGGATTTTTCTCCCTAATTGCTAAGAACACTGAACATTTTTGAGATGATATTTTTAGTGGTTTGTTTTTTGGGGGGTTATTCTTTGTTCAGATCCATAGTCCATATAGTCTGTTTTTCAAAGGGATCATTTATTTTTTGACTCATTTGATTTATTTATATAATCTGGATATTTACCCTCTGTTATTTGTATAGCTGGCATCTTTTTGAAAATTCTCCATGCTGATTTTCAGAGACTGCACACCAGTTTGCATTCCTACCAAAAGTGAACGAGGGTTTCCGTTTCCCCACATCCTCATAAGGATTTGTTGTCATTTGTTTTATTGATCTTTGCCATTATGACTGGGGTAAATGAAATTGCAAAATAGTTTTAATTTGTATTTCTCTAATTGCTAAGGACAATGAACTCTTTTTGAGATAGTTCTTAGCTATTTTTAAATTCTTCTTTTGAGAACTCTCTGTTCAGACTGATGGGCCATTTTTAATTGAGTCATTTGTTTTTTTGACTTTGTTTTTTGAGCTCTTTATACATTCTGGATATTAATATTCTGATAGATATTTATATGACAAAGATTATCTCCCGCTCTGTGGGAATTACTCTCCACTTGGTTGTTTTCCTCAGCTGTACAGAAGCTTTTTAGTTTCATAATGTCTCACTTGCCAATTGTTGGCCTTTGTTCCTAGGAAAAAAGATGATTATTTGGAAAGTCTTTTCCTACACCTATATCATGTATTGCCCATGTTCTCTTCTAGCAGTTTCAGTATTTTATACTGAGATCTTTGATCAATTTAGAGTTAGTTTTTTTGTAGAGTGATAGTTTTAGGTCTAATTTTATTCTGCTGCACATGGACATCTACTTTTCCTGATACTATTTGTTGGAGATGTAGTCTTGCTTCCAATGTGTGTTTTTGGAGTCTTTGTCAAATATCAGATGTCAGTAGTCATATGCATTCATGATTGGGTCTTCTACTTTGTTCCATTGGTTTATATGATCCTTTTTGTGTCTGTATCATATTGGTTTTATCACTATAGCTCTGTAATATATTTTGAAATCTGTAATAGTAATATTTTTAGCATTGTTTTCCTCCCTCAGGATTGTTTTAGCTATCTGGGGTATTTTGTGGTTCCATATTATATTTGGATGTTTTGCTTCTATTTCTGTAAAAAATTTTGTGAGACTTTGCTTGGGATTGCATTGATTCTATAAATTACCTTTGGTAGAGTAGTCATTTTTATCAGATTAGTTCTACCAGCCCATGAGCATGGGTACTTTCCACTTTCTAATCTCTTTTTCAACATCTTTCTTGCAACTTTGTTGAAATTCTTGATTATTTCTAGAAGTTTTCTTGTGGAATTCTTGGGATCTCTTATGTGTAATATCATATTATCTACAGACTTAAAACTAAAACTAACCAGATGACATAAAATAGGGCACTTTATCCTAATAAAGAGAACAGTTAACCAATACATTGCAATCCTAAACATAGATACAGCAAACTCTGGTGCAACCAATTTCATGAAAAGTATATTACTGGAATTAAAAACACATATTAAATCCAACTCAATATACCACTCTCCACAATATAGTGATCACTTGCACTAAAAGTAAACAGAAATTTCAGGATTAAGTGACATTATACATTAAATTGACATATAGACAACTACAGAGCATTTTATTCCAATACCAAAGACTATGCATTCTTCTTAGCAGCCCATGGAAGCTTTTCTAAAATAGACCACATATTGGAACACAAAGCAATATAGAAAAATTTATAAATGGTCTTATTAAATAAAAAACATGGAGCCAGAATTAGGGGTGAAAACCTGACAGAGATCAGAGGAATAGGAACAGCCACATGCTAACCTAACCTCACCAACTCTACAGCTTCCAAAGAGAGCGACTTCCTGTCTACCCACAGTTATATGCCTTGCTGTTCTCCCATCTGATTTGCTCTCTCTGTCCAACTGCATCACTTCCTCTTCCTGCCCATCTCTGTCACTTCTTGTTTATCTATCCAGACGTCCAGACCGCCATGGTTAACTAGTGTTGGAATTAAGGCATGTGCCACCATGCCTGGCTCTGTTCCCAGTGTGGCCTTAAACTCACAGAGATCCAGGAATAGGAAGCATCTCTTATATATAACTCACATCTAATCCCATACGGGTCTGCCAGGCCCTCTAGCACAAGGTAATGATGAGATTGATAAACTATTGATAGGGAATTGCTGGAGGCCTCCGAATTTCATAAAAAAACATCATGTCAATGGTAAAGGTTTAAAAAAGGATTTTTCCATAACCTGGCAACAAGCCAAGGAAATTGTAAGGAAATGTCCTACTTGTTCTTTTTACAACCAAACTCCACTACCAGCAGGATGTAACCCAAAGGGTACTCAGAGGAATGAAATCTGCAGATGGATGTGTTTCACTTTGCAGAATTTGGAAATTTGAAATATGTACACCACACCATTGATACTTATTCAGGATTTCAATGGGCAACTGCTTGGAGTTCTGAAAAAGCTGCTTCTGTAATCATGCAATTGCTAGAAGTCATGGCCATCATGGGTATACCTGCACACATTAAAACTGACAGTGCTCCAGCATATGTCTCTGCTAAACTGAAACAGTTTTTTGCTTATTACAATATAAAGCATATTACAGGTATACCACATAATCCNACAGGCCAAGCAGTCATAGAAAGATCANATNNAANTCNAAAGGATATGCTAAATAAACAGAAAGGGGTAACAAAAACCCCCAGAAATAGATTACATAATGTTCTATTAACTTTGAATTTTCTCAGTGTCAAACAGAAAGGAACAACAGCTGCAGAGAGACATTGGATAATAGAAAAAGCTACAGAGTTAAATCAGCCTACATACTTTAAGGATGTGCTGACCTCAGAATGGAAACCAGAATATGTGTTACGTTGGGGACAAGGTCTTGCTTTTGTCTCTATAGGAGAAGAAAAGCTATGGATACCATCAAAATTGATAAAGGTTCGATTTGAACAAGAGAGACCTCTTAATTAGAAGAGGTGATAGTTCATCAACCTGCATGACCATCCAATTTAAAATGAACTTATACCACTAACAAACACCTTTTCATTTAATGAGATATAACTTGCCAAAAGGGAACCTCCCCAAAGTTAAGCTTGGGCAAGGGATTTTGTTTTTGTCTTTCAGGAAAATGAAGGCTAAAGAGTCTGAATAACACTGGACAAATGAGACATCTGAAGAAAAAGGACAAATCATTCAGAATAAATGTTCAAAGAAAAAGAGTAAATTGGCCAATTGATATATCATATATAAAATTTCATAAGTCTCCCTAAATGTTTGTTTCTGCTCTTCTCTACAGACCCTTAACACAAATGGTCTTTATGTAGTCCTAGTTCAATTAAAAATAAAAGCTGGCTTTGGAGTTGGAGAATGTTGTTAAACATTCAGGTTATTTACATAATTTAGTTATTGCAAATAATGTTAAAGTAAACATTAATTGACATATATTTCTATGATATACTGGCTTGGAGTAGTTTTGAGTAAATATCTAGGTATTATATACCTAGTCAAATTGAAAAAAAATTTTTTTCTCAATGTCTCTTGTTCATTGAACCTCTCCTCTCTCCCATCAGTTGAACCCCTGGAGCTCTGCATGGTGCCCAGCCATGAATCTCGCATCTGCTTCCATCTGTCTCTGGATGAGGGCCCATCAGAGCTGAGGTCCAAGTGGATCAAAGACCTCAACATAAATCCAGCTACACTCAACTTGCTAGAAGAGAAAGTAGGAAGGACTCTTGAACGCATTGGCACAGGAGACCACTTCCTAAATATAACACCAGTAGCACAGGCACTGAGAGCAACAATTAATAAATGGGACCTCTTGAAACTGAGAAGCTTTTGTAAGGCAAAGGATACGGTCAGTAAGACAAAACAACAGCCTACAGAATGGGAAAAGATCTTCACTAACCCCACATCAGACAAAGGGCTGATCTCCAAAATATATAAAGAACTCAAAAAACTAGACATCAAAAAATCTAACAATCCAATTAGAAAATGGGCCACAGAGCTAAACAGAGAATTCTCAACAGAAGAATCTCAGATGGCCGAGAGACATTTGAGGCATTGCTCAACATCCTTAGTCATCAGGGAAATGCAAATCAAAACATCTTTCAGATACCATCTTACACCTATCAGAATGGCTAAGGAAAAAATATTTTCAATTTTTTGAGAAACTTCCATACTGACTCCCATAGTGGCTGAATTAGTTTACATGCCGACCAGCAGTTTATAAAGTTTTCCTTTGGTATGTATCCTTGGAACCACTTATTGTTATTTGAATTCTTCATTCTTAATCATTGTCATTCTCACTGTATATGGATAATCAATGTAGCCATATTTTGCAAATGTTTTTAGAAAACAAATTATTACTTACATCAGAGTTTTTGAAATATGTGCTTTGATCATATTCATCCCCCTCAACATCTCTTTCTAAATCCACTTTGACTTCCCTACCCACCCAACTTTGTGTCCTGTATTTTTAAATCTATCTAGACTAACTTGTGCTGCTCAAATATTCTTGGATGTGTGGTCTACACTGGAGCATCGTTGACTTATAATGAGGCTACACTCTTATAGAAAACTATAGATCCCTCTGCCAACAACTAACATGTGACAATAATTCCATGCATGAGGATGAAATTTCATGCCCAATTTCCATCTCCATTCTAGGATTTGTTCCACTCAGGGCTTGCATAGGTTTTGTATATGGTATTGCATCTCCCCCATCATATCCAGAAGACACAGTTCCCTTGTAGACATCCATTACCTCTGGCCTTTACACTCTTTTGACCAAGTTTCCACAATGTAGTTTTGACTTGCATTTCAGAGATCAAAAATGAGGGCTAGAGAGATGACTCAGTAGTTAAGATCACTTACTGCTCTTGCAGAGAACTTGGGTTCAGTTCTACACACCTACATGGTAACTCACAACCATCTGTAGCTCCAATTCCAAGGGATATGTTGCTCATTTCTGACATCCTTGGGCACCAGGACAAGGTGCACAATACATACATACAGGCAAATACTCAAATACATAAAATAAAAATAAATCTTTACAAATCAAAAGGGGCTGAACAAACATTATCTCTGAAAAAATTTATCACCACGCCATATGCATACACATAAAATTCTCCACAGAATTAGAACCTTGTAGGATGCATTTTTATTGAGAATTTCATACATACATGTGTGTTGTGATCACATTCCCTAATTTCCAATCTCTGCATGTCTCCATTATCCTTATTCCATCCCAATCTCGTTTTCTCTTCTTTTTAAACCCATGGAATCCTTTAGTGATGCCAATATGTACATGTGTAGAAGGCCATCTATTAGAGCATGAGTAGCCTCTAGAGGGCCTCATCCCCAAAGAAAATTGTACTCCTTCTCCCAACACCATCAACTGCCAATAGCTCCTCAGCTAGGAGTAGGATTTACTGACCTCATCTGCCCTCCATTCTGGGAATTTTCCTGGATTGATCTTGTGCAAATAGTCACAGCTGCTGTCGGTTCTGCCATGTTGTGTCTAAAAATCACTGTTTTTCTATATTCAACCACTGCCTCTGGCTCTTATAATCTTCCCAACCCTTCTTGCACAATGATCCCTGAGCCTTGGAAGGAAGGGGTGTTAGGGCTGAACATTCCACAATCTCTTATTTTCTGAAGGTTGATCAACTTTGGTTTTCTTCTTTAAATCACTACCTGCCACAAGAATCTTCTCTGAAGAGATTTGAGTGATGGATGCACTTATGTATGAGTATAATGTGAAGTCTTTAGAAATTGGTTTAATTCTGTGTCCATTTAGTAGAATAATAGTTGGAGGCTATGGGATGACTCAGCCCTAACAGGCTTGAGGGCCAGCTGGCCCAAACCAGTAATAAGATACTTTCTGAGAGCCAACCTGGGTCGGCCTAAGGGCCTTAGCAACAGCAGCTGAGACATGCTCTGAGATGACCTGAACCAATGAGAGGCAGCCATGTCATACCAACAGATGTATTTGGATTGGGGGATGGAGAGTATATAAGGCTTGTCTCTTCCTAAATAAACTGACCTTGTTGTTTCAACATCCTTCCAGAGTCTGTGTTGTTGACTCTGTGCCTACTCACCCCCTCCCCCAAAGGGAACAAGACCCTGCCAGAGTAGGTGAACCCCTAGAAACTATTACTAAACTTGTCTCAGGTTTGTTTTACAATTGCATTATTTAGGACTTCAGTTTTATTCCATTGATCAATGTGTCTGCCTTTAAGATAGTACCATGCTGTTTTTCACTATAGCTCTGTAGAATAAAATGAAATTCAAGATGATGATACATAATTTTTTTGTTTCTTGTTATTATTTCTTATTAATATTGAGCAAAATAATTATTGCTCAATATTATTTTGGCTTTCCTGGGTCTTCTTTGTATCCTTGGGAATTTTAAGGTTTTTATTTTCAATTTAAATGAAGAATTATATTGTAGTTTCCATGGGGATTACCTTGAATCTATAGATTGCTTTTGGTAGAATAGTCATTTTCAAATACTGATTCTACCTAATCCATGAGCATAGGAGGTCTTTTAATCCTCTGATGTCTTCTTCAGTTTTTTCTTAAGCATCTTAAAGTTTTTGTTATATAAATCATTCACTTTCTTGGCTTGATTTATTAAAAATTTATTTTAGGCTATTGTCAATAGGGTTACTTTTCTGACTTTTTTCATGGTATATTTTTATTGATATATAGGAAGGCTAATATTGCTATGTTAATTTTTTATCCTGCTACTTTGAAGAATGTGTTCATCAGCTGAAGGAGTTTTCTGGTGGAGTTTTTGGGTCTTAAATATATAGAATCATATTATCTGTGAATGAGGATACTTTGAATTCTTCCTATTAGTACCCCCTTTATTTCCTTCACTTGTCTTATTCCCATAGGTAATACTTAAAGCATTATACAGAACATGAGTGGAGAGAGTGGACATCCTTCTTTTGTTCCTGATTCCAATGCAAATGTTTTGAGGTTTTTCTCTCTTTAATATCAAGTTGTTTGTGGGCTTGTTGTATAACGCCTATATTATGCTAATTATACTCTCTATATTCCTAGATTCTCCATGACTTTATATAAAAGGCTGTTGGATTTTGTGAAAGGCATTTTCTACATCTAATGAGATGATCATGTGGTATCTGTTCTTCAGTCATTTTATGTGGATGATCACATTTCTTGATTTATATATGTTGAACCATCCCTGCAATTCTGACATGAAGCCAACTTATCATGGGGAATGACCTTTTTGATGCATTATTGAATTTGATTTGCAAGTATTTTGTTGAGAATTTACAATCTATGTTTAACATAGAGATTAGCCTATAATTTTCCTATTTGTATAATAATTTTTAAAATTAAAATATAACTGAGTTAGCTAGAGTTTCTATTGCTATGAAATGACAAATCTTATAAAGGAAAATATTCAATTGTGGTGGCAGCTTACAGTTCAGTGGTTTAGTTCATTATCATCATGGTGAGAACATGTGGCATGCAGGCAGACATGTTGCTGACTACATCTTGATCAGAAGGCAACAGGAAGGATTGTGACACTTGGTGGTATCTTGAGCATAGGAGACCTTAAAGCCCATGCCCACAGTGACACACTTCCTCCAACAAGGTCATACCTACTCCAACAAAGCCACACCTCATAATAGTGCCACTCCCTATGAGCTTATGGGGGCCACTTACATTCAAACTACCACATTCCACTCCCTGGCCCCCATAAGCTTTTAACAATATCATAATGCAAAATGCACTTAATCCAACTTCAAAAGTCCCCATAGTCTACCCAAGTCTCAACAATGTTTAAAAGTCCAAAGTTCCAAGTCTCTTTTGAGATTCATGCAAGCTATTAACCATTATTCCATGTAAAATCAAAATCAAAAAGCAGATCATATACTTCCAACATATAATGGCATGATATACATTACCATTCCAAAACATAGGAAAGGGAGCATGATGAGGAAAGACTGGACCAAGGCAAGACTGAAAACCAGCTGGGAAAACTCCAAACCCCACATCTCCATATTTAATGTCAAAATGCTCTTAAGATCAATTCCATTAGCTTTCTTGACTGCAACATACTTCTTTCTCTCGGGCTGGTTCTATTCTCTATTAGCAGCTCTCCTCAGCAGGTATCCCATGGCTCTGGAATCTCTAAAGTCTTCACAGTCCACATAATTTTCCTTGTATATATGTAGTTTCAGGACTGACCATTGTTCATTGGATAACCAGTTGGTGTGTTCTTCCTGAGAAAAAACTATTTACCCCACATAATTGACTATAATTCTTTGTTGAGGGTTGTGGCCCCATGGAATTCCTACTTTCAGTATGAGGATGCCTGTTGGTGCTGTTCTTGTTCAGATCTTGTTTAGGCAGTAATTTTTATGAGATTTCATGGGTGTAGATTTTCTGAAATTTCTTTGAGACAAAAATCTCACAGCAGACTTCCTATTCCTCTAGTTCCTACGATCTTCTACCCCTTCTTGTATTATGATCTCTGAGCTTTAAACGCAGGAATTGTATTGTAGATGTGTCAGTTAGAGCTGGGCACTATCACTTGTTCATGGCATTTTGATTAGTTGTGGTTTTCTGTAATTGTCTCCATGTGTTGCAAGTAGACATTTCTTTAATGAGTGGTAAGATTGATATGTATTTGTGTGTATAAGTATAAATGCTGATAATATAATTATGAATTATGTTGGTTTAGTAAAACAGCAGTTGTAAGTTCTTCTCCAAGATCCATGATTTCACTAGTCCCAGATAGTTGGCTAAGTTTCCAGTACCAGGCATGAATTCCTTCCTGTTGAGCAGGTCTTAAGTCCATTAAGGAGATGTTGATTACCACCAAGGGGTGTGTGCCATTGTTGGACCCTTAGGTATATCTTTGCCATGCTGATTGTTGTCTTATTTTATAGGCATCATAGTTAGGTAGAACTTTTTTTAGTTGCTATCCTCCCTTAGAAGCTTCAGTTAGGTAACCCAGATCCAGAAAGACAAATGTCATATGTTCTCTTTCATTTATAGTTCCTAGGTTCCAAATACTCAGATGTGAGTACAATTTTCTTTTTCTGTTGGGTTTTCATCTAGTTTTGTTATTTGAGTGATTCTGGCTTTGTAAAGAGAATTTGGCAGTGTTTCCTACATTTCTATTTTATGCAATTATCTGAGGAGTATTGATATTAGTTTTCTTTGAATGTCTGGTAGAAATTTTCAATGAAATAATATGCCTGAACATTTTTTTTAGTTGGGAGATTTTAAATTAGTGCTCTATCTTCCTTGGGTTATGTGTCTGTTTGAATTATCTACTTTAGTTTCATTTAACTTTTGTAGGTAATATATATCTAGAAATTCATTTATTTCTTTTTAATTTTCCAGTTTAATGGAACATCAATATTTAAATTATGTCATTACAATTCTCTGAATCTCAGAATTCTCTGTTGCTCAAAATCTGTGGTAATGCCTCCATCTTCATCTCTCATTATGTTAATTTTGGTCTTCTCTCTTTATTTTAGCTAAAGGTTTTTCAATCTTGTTAATCTTTTCAATAAACTAACTCTTAATTTCATTGTTTCTTTGTATTTTTTCATTGCTATTTTTTTACTTTCAACCTGATTTTGATTACCTCTTCTCTTCTACTATTGTGGTGATATTTTATTTGTCTTCCCTAATAAAATTTATCTGAGGGTCAGAGGAAAAACGGGGCTGCCAGCCACTAATAGAAAAACAATAGCCATGCAAGTTAGCACATGCCCTTAATCCATTTGGTTCTCTGTGACTCCAAGGTCACATGGGGAACTAGCAGTAGGAGGTGGTGGCACACGCTTTTAATCCCAGCATCAACCTTAGAGTTCTGAAGATCCATGCAGACAAGACAGGAAGTGATGTAGCTTGGGAAGATGGGAAATTAGTTAGCAGATGGACAGGCATAAAAAGACAGGTTAGACCGGAAGTCTCGCTCTTTCCTCCGCTTCAATCCTGGGAAGTAGAGGCAGCGTTGGTGAGTGGTGGCTTGCTCCTAATTCCTCTGATCTCTGTCAGATTTTCACCCTTATTTCTTGTTCCGCGTGTTTATTAATAACACTGGTTAGAAGTTCTTCTTACATACTATTTTGGAATGCTGTTTATTCTTGGTTTTCCAAGGCCTTCGGGTACATCATTTAGTTACTAATTTGAGATCTCTCAAAATGTTGGTGTAAGATTTTAGTAATAGTAAATTCTCCTCTTAGGACTCACTTCACTGTATCCCATAGATTTTATATGCTCTGTTTCATATTTATTCCATCCTAGGAATATTTTAATTTCATCCTTGACCTAAACATCATTTAGTAGTATGTTGTCTAGTTTCCATGAGATTGTAGAATTTCTTTACTTTGTATTTCTGTTGATATCCACCTTTGTTCCACTGTGGTCAGATAAAATCCAGGGTGTTATTTCCATTTTCCTATATTTGTTCAGGGTTATTTTGTCTCCTAACATGTGTTCCATGGGCTACTGAGAAGAATGTGTATTCTTTAGTGTTTCAGTTGTCTGTTTTAAAGATGGTTGTTATGTCCATTTGGTTTATATCATTAATGCCAATATTTCTCTGTGTAGTGTTTGTCCTGATGATCTATCGGTGAAAGTTGGGTATTGAAGTCACACACTAACAGTGCGTTGTGATCAATCTGTTGTTTTAGAAATAATAGCATTTCTTTTATAAGTTGTATATGTGTTTGGTGTATATTTGTTGAGAATTTTAATGTCCCCTCAGTGGATTTTTCTTTTAATGAAAATGGAATGATGTTTCTTAACTCTTCTGACTGATTTTTGTTTGAAGTATTTTTGTCATATATTGCAATAGTTATGCAAAGCTGCAAGAGAAAACACAAATCATATATTAAGGAAAACCCTTCAGAATAACAGCCAATTTCTCATTGGAAATTGTAAAAGCAAGAAGAGCTTGTAGCAATGTACTTCAAGCGGTAAAGGCTATGGATGTCAACCTAGACTACTGTACTCAGCAAAACTATCCCCATAAGTTATAAAA
The DNA here is from genome assembly GCA_001675575.1 of Neotoma lepida. NCBI lineage: Eukaryota > Metazoa > Chordata > Mammalia > Rodentia > Cricetidae > Neotoma > Neotoma lepida. Next base: position 428,784 of record LZPO01116963.1, read on the forward strand.
TCTAAAATAAATGGAAGAATGTCTAGATTCATCCAAACCAGCAATGTTAAACCATGAAGAAATCAGTAACTTAAACAGACTCATAAAAAATAACAAATTCAAAACAATAATAATTTTTTTCTAGCTAATGAAAGCCCAGGTCCAGATGGATTCACAGCAAAATTGTACCAAACTTTCAAAGAAGATCTATATACAATACTTCTCAAGTTATTCAAATGCTAAAAATGGAAGCAGCACTTCCAAGCCCCTTAGACCAAGTCATTCTAATACCAAAACCAGTTCAAGACACAACAACAAAAAAGGAAACTACAGGCCAACATCCCTGATAAACATAAATGCAAAAATTATAACAGAACACTAACAAACCAAATATAAGCATATATAACAAACATCATCCACCACAATCAAGTTTTATTTATCCCAGATATGCAAGGATGGTTCAACAATCAATCAATTAATGTAATAAATCATATAAATAGAACTAAACAGAACTAAACACATTACATCATCATCTCTATAGATACAGGAAAAAGTATTTGATAGCATCCAAAATGCCTCCATGATAAAAGTCCCAGAGATAATAGGACTGGGGGAAAATGTAGCTCAATATAATAAATGCTATATAAGACAAGCTCAAAGCCAACATCATCCTAAAAGGAGAAAAATCTCAAAGCAGTCCCATTAAAATGAGACATGAAACAGGGCTGTTCACTATCTCTACTCCTTTTTAATAAAGTGCTTGAATCTGTAGCTAGAGCAATAAGACAAGAGAAGGAAATTCGATGGATAAAGATACATAAAGAAGTCAAGTCATCCCTTTGTGCAGATGATATAATATCCATAAGAGGTGAAAAATTCCACAAGAAACATCTACAAAAGATAAATTTTCAGGAATGTCACAGGACATAAAATCAACACAAAAAATAAGTAGTCATTTTATTTACCAATAACAAACACACTAAGGTATCATACACATACTTCCACTTAATAACCTAATATTTTACTTACAAAAGGAAAATATCTAAGAATAAACCTAACCAAGGAGGTGAAAGTCCTCTACAAAAAAACTTTAAGTCTCTGATGAAAGATGAAGGAAGATACTAGAAGATTAAAAGAATACCCATGCTCATGAATTGGTAGAATTAATATTAGAGGACTCAAACCAACACATCCATGACCACCAAATTGTTACAATGGTGGGAAAAACATGCAGATGAATAAAACACAGCCTATTAAATAGAGTCCTGGCAAGTGGATGCAAACCTATAGAAGAATGAAATTAGATCTAAATCTTTCTCTTCGTACAAATATCAATTAAAAATAGATTGAGGACCTTAGTTTAAAACTTGAAATGCCTAAATGGCTAGAGTAAAACTTAGAAAATACCCTTCTAGATTTGGGTATATGCAAGATGTTTCTGAACAGGATTCTAGTAGCACAGGAAATAGTCCTCAAAAATAGCAAACGGGACTACAAGAAATGTAAATAATTCTGTAGAACAAAGGAAACTATCAGCAGAGTGAAAATAAAGCCTACAGAGTGGGAGAAATCTTTGCCAGATATACTTCAGACTAGAGGCTGATGTTCAGAATTTATAAAGACCAAGTTTCTTAACATGGAACACAAAATTCATCATCTGACCTCTGCCATTTCCCAGAACAAATTGTTCCCCCAGTTTGATATTTATGGCTTCCATGCCTTTATTTATTCTTCTTATGTCTTCTGTGTAATAGTTGGGGTTATTTGGCCATAAGTAGCAAAAAGAAAGCTATAGCATATTCTCATCATAGCACTCAGAGTGATCCTTTTAACATATAAACCAAATCAGGTCATTTTTCCAATGGAAATCTTCCAGCAGATTTCCTTTTAATTCAGCGGAAATGTTTCATGACTTACAATGGCTTTTATGGGCATACATGAGCTTGATTTATTTTCTATTTTCTCCCCTCACTGCTCACTCTACTCCTACCACACTACCCTCTGCTATTTCTCAGACATGTTAGATGTGCTATTGCCTTAAGCTTGTAGATGTGTCCATTTTTTTGACATTGCAGCATGATGTTGTGATCTACTAATGTGTTGGGTTACATTCATAGCTATCCTGGGATATGTGGGGCCCACAGCTATAGTTGAACAGACTTGCAAACCTATTGCATAAACTATTCCGTCTACCTGAAAGCCTTTATAGAGAACTACCAATCTGCCTCTTTCCTGTAATTTTAAGTGTTTACTAAATGTCATTTCCTTAATAAAACCTAACATAAATATTTAAATTGCAACACTCCTTTTTCTCAGAACTCATGATCCCTCTATCCTGCTCAATGTATCAGGACACAGATACCCTTCTAGCATATGTTATTGATTAATTGATTTTAGTATTTTGCTTTTGTCTTTATCATTCTAGCATGTATGTTACTTAAAAGCAGAATTCTTTTTCTGTTTATTCATTGATCTTTCTTGAGCTCTAAAACAGTGACTCACGTATACCAGATACTTTGTAAATCTTTGTTGAATTCACTGCTGAAGTAGATGCTATCAAATCTATGGGAAAAGAAAATATACTTGAATGATATGAAATAGATCCCAAAAATTAAATATGTGGGAAAAGAGAAAAACGTAGGAGTAAGCCTTGCTATGCAAACAATCCATGGACACAGTTATTATTCAAACCGGACAAGCATTGGCCCAATCGTACAAGAAAAACAATTATCCAATTTATTGGTCTAATCAGCTCTTGAAGGCTCACCATACAACATTCAAGACCAAAATACAGCATAATTTTGGAGACAATAAGGCATACTCAAACCATTTCAATAGCACAAAATTCTTTATAAGAGACTATTTACTTTCTTATTTAATACCTCTGCTTTAGTATTTATAAATATTTTTCTTTTTAATTTTAAAAAATGTATGTCTATGTGTGTACATCTGTGCATGAGTATATGCATGTGGGTGAGGGTGGTACCCTCAGAGGCCAGAAGAAGGCATCAGAATCCCCTGGAGATATGAAGTTACAGGTGGTTGTGAGCTGCTTTATGTAGGTTCTGGGAACTAAACTCAAGCCCTCTAGAAGAGCACCAAGCACAAGCAGCTCTTAAGCATTGAGACACATCTCTAGCTCTTCTTGTAAATGTCTTAATATTACTATATTCAAAACTGAAATCTTGATTACTGCTATGAATATTATCTTTTGAGTCTCTATAAATGATACCAGTATTTCTCAATTGCTAAAAACAGAAGTCTGGGGCCCACTTGCTCTTTATATTCCTCCCCCCCGCCTTGCAACTCATTCTAAACTGATGTAATTTCTTGCATGGATTTTTTTTCTAACTTCTCTTCTTCTTCTTCTTCTTCTTCTTCTTCTTCTTCTTCTTCTTCTTCTTCTTCTTCTTCTTCTTCTTCTTCTTCTTCTTTTCTTCTTCTTCTTTTTTCTTCTTCTTTTCTTCTTCTTCTTCTTCTTCTTCTTCTTCTTCTTCTTCTTCTTCTTCTCTCTTTCTCTCTTCTGTATTTTATTATCACTATAGTCAGATTAAATTTTAAGGACATAGATTATATGTTACTCCTCTGCTCTAAACCCTATAAGTTCTTGGTGTATTTAGGATAAACACCAAACTTCATAAACCTTAGCCAGAGAGAACCTCATGATCTACCTCAACCTTACTCCTCCAACTGAATTTTGCATCAACCTTACTTAGTAATTCTCTAACTATGTTGATTGTTTTAAATTTTGTTCTTTAAAAATTCATATGTATATATATGAAATATATGATAAAAAACTTATGTCGTATTTTTATCATATTTACCCCTGATTACCTTCTCCTATTTCATTTCCACTCCTGCTAAATTCTGTCTTCTTTCAAGTATATATTCTGTGTGTGTGTGTGTGTGTGTGTATACGTACATGAATATGTGTGTGTGTGCGTGAAAGTGTATGTGTCCTCTGAAGTATAATTGAGGTTATTCATGTAACCATGGGTAGAAGATTATTTACTGGAACATAGGCAAATTACCAGTGACTATACCATTGAAGAAAATTAATCCCTCTCCCCTACAGCGAACTGCCAATAGTCCCTCAGAGAGGTGTGAACCTCATGAGCCCATCCCTCATCTATGATGAAATGTTTGAGAGACACATTTTGTGCAGGTCTCATGTAACTAACTGCACCTTCAGTGATTTCAAGATTGCAATGGCCATGTCATGTCCAGAAGACAACATTTCATAACTCTTTTCTCCAACATCCCTATCTTAAATTCTCTCTAACCTATTTCTGTGATTTCTCCTGAGCCTTGGATGAAGTGATATAGATTTCATGTTTAGGGCTAATCAGTCCAAAGACAGCTACTCTCAATAATTAGTCAGTTATGAGTCTATGCAGTTACCACCACACGCTGTTAAAAGAAATTTCTCTGACCAACGATGAGAACAGCACCAGCATATGATTATATTATAAAGATTTACAAAGTAGTTTGGCAGCATGTCTATTTAGAAAAAAGCAGGACAGGTTTCTCCCTAACTCACCTTTGTCGTCAATGTGGTTTTGACCAGGTTTATAGTACCAGACATCAGCTGCCTACTATGGAACAGGCCTCACCTTCATTCAGAAGTCAGTTGGTCCCTCCCATAACTCCATTCCTCTAATGCAACAGTGGACATATCTTGCCTGACAGGGGACACAGCTGGGTAAGACCATTAATGGTTTTTCTTCCACAGTGGCCTTCATAGCACTTTCCAGCACCATGAATGTTGGTCAGTGTAAGAAAGCTGCAGTCAATATAAACCTGATTTCTCTCTGTCTTTTAACCAAAGATTACACTTGTTTTTAACTTCTCAGAGTATTAAGAATTTTGAGCACATTCTTATCTTTTATTGGAATCATGCCTCCCAAAATCTTTGCTCTTTATATTATTTGGGTCTCAATTTTAAAATGAATTACATTTGTGGAAGGGGATGGTGATATGGCTCAGAGAGTAAAGGAGTTTGCCACCAAGCATGATGGCCTAAGTTTGATCCATGGGACCTACATGACAGAAGATCACCAACTCTAAGGAGCTATGCTATTAAAGAAAACTGAATCTCCTGCTCCAAGCAGCTGTCAATTGCAAATAGCTCCTAAGCTAGGGTTAAGAGTTCATGCCTCCTTCACCTCTCAATTCTTAGATTTCATCTAGCTTGAGATTAAATGGGTTTTATGTATGCTGTCACAACCACAACTCATGTCCACTCATATATGCATCTGCCTTGTTGTGTCATGGAAACAATGTTTCATTGTAGTCCTCCACCATCATTGGCTTTTACAATCCATCTTCCCTCCTTTCAAAATGAGCCTTGAGAAGAAAGGGTATGATGCAGATAGGGCATTTAAGGCTAAGAATTCAGTAGTCTATCATTCTCTGCACCTTGACCAGTTGTGGGACTCTGTGTTAATCACCATATATTACAAAAGAAGCTTTACTGATGAGGATTGAGAGATTCATTAATATATGGGTATAAAGATAAGTCATTGGAAGTCAATTTAATATTGTCCATTTAGTGGAATAGTAGTACCAACATAAGGAACATTATCCATTTCTTTTAACAAGGTCCCAGTTATTCTGATAGTGAAACCATATAAAGACCCCAAAATGAAAGAGAATTACAGACCAATTTTCCCTTTGAACATAGATGCAAAAATTCTCAATAAAATATTTGCAAACAGGATCCAATAATACATCAAAAAGATCATGCACCATGATCTAGTAGGCTTCATCCCAGAGATGCAGGGATGGTCCAATATAGGTAAATTGATAAGTGTAGTCCACCATATAAACAGACTGAAAGACAAAAACAAGATCATCTAATTAATGCAGAAAGGTCTCTGACAAAATCCAGCACCCCTTCATGGTAAAACTCCTGGAGAGACTTGGGATACAGGAGACATACCTCAACATAATAAAGGCAGTTTATAGCAAGCCCATAGCTAAGATCAAACTAAATGAAGAGAAACTCAAAGAATTTTCACTAAAATCAGGAACAAAACAAGGTCATCCACTTTATCCATATCTATTCTATGTAGTACTTGAAGTCTTAGTTAGAGCAATCAGACAACTGAAGGAGATACAAATTGAAAAGGAAGAAGTCAAAGTATCTTTATTTACAAATGATATATATGATAGTATACATTAGTGACCCTAAAATTTCAACAGGAAACTACTACAACTGATAAACACTTTCAGCAAAGTAGCAGCATACAGAATTAATAGATGAAAATCAGTAGTCTTACTATATACAAATGACAAACAGACTAAGAAAGAAATCAGGGGACAATACCCTTTCACAACAGTCTCAAAACAAACAAAAACAACAAAAAAAACAAATAAAAAAACCCTTGGGATAACTCTAAACAACCAAATGAAAGACTTGTATCTTAAAAAATTTAAGACATTAAAGAAAGAAATTGAAGAAGATATCAGAAGATGGAAAGAGCTCCCATATTCATGAATTGATATGATTAGTATATCAAAATGGCCATCCTACCAAAAGCAATTCTTACAACAATATTCAACTTCATATAGACACAAAATATGCCGGACAGCTAAAGACCATGCTGAATATTTTTTTTTAAAAGCTGGTGGTATCACAATCCCAGATTTCTAGATGTATTCCAGAGCTATAGTCATAAAAACAACATGGTATTGGCATAAAAACAAACACTGATCAATGAAATTGAGTTGAAGATCCAGACACATGTCCACATACCTATGAATACCTGATTTTTATAAATAAGCCAAAAACACACAATGGAGAAAAAATCTCACATCTTCAATAAATGGTACTGGTCAAACTGAGTCGCTGCATATAGAATAAAAATAGGTCCATATTTATTACCCTTCACAAAACTCAATTCCAAATGAGGATCAAAGACCTCAGCATAATACCAGATACCATAGATTTGACTAAAGATAAAGTAGAGAATAGGCTAGAACTCTTTGGTACAGGAAAGACCTTTCTGAACAGAGTACCATTAGCACAGGCACTAAGACCAACAGTTAATGAGACCTCATGAAGCTGAAAAGCTTCTGATGTGAAAAAATACCATCATTCAGGCAAAGTAAGAGCCTAGAGAATGAGAACATTTAATTACTAATTTTACAACTAATATGGAGTTAGTATCTAAAATATATAAAGTACTAAAACAACCTGAACACTAAGAAAACCAATAACTAAATTTAAAAATGGGGTATACAACTAAGCAGAGAGTTCTCAAAAGAGAAAACTCAAACGGCTGAGAAGCACTTAAAGAAGTGTTCAACATCCTTAATCATCAGGAAAATGCAAATCAAAACTACTTTGAGAATTCATCTTATATAAGACAGAATGGCTAAGACAAATAAAAGAAATGACAGTTCATGCTGGTAAGGATGTGGAGTAGGGGGAACACTTATACATTACTAGTGAGAATGCAAACTTATACTACCACTATGGAAATCAGTGTGGCAGTTTCCCAGGAAGCCGGGAATTTATCTGCCACAAGATCCATCTATCCCACTCTTGTGCATATACCCAAATATACACCTTACTACAAAGATACTTGCTTCTCTATGTTCATTGCTACTGGTATTCATAACAGCCAGAAATTGGAAAGAGCCTACTAGTCTATCAGTGGATAAATGGTTACTGAAAATATGGTATATTTATACAATGGAATATTATTCAGCTATTAAAAATGAAATTCTCAGGTAAATGGAGAAAGCAAGAAAAATAAATACTGAGCAAGGTAACCTTGATTAAAAAAACAAATATTGTAATTTTTTCTCTTATATGTGAATGTTAGCTTTTAAACCTTTAATTTGTATGCTACAATGTGAAATAAATAGAATGTATTTTTATGGGGAAACAAATTTGGAATCTAGAATAGAAGGATTAAATAAGGTAAAGATGGGAAAGAAGAGTAAAGGAAGGAATATAGGGAGGGACAACTAACAATAAAGGCCATTTGAAAAGCCACATGGAAACCTACTACTCTAGAAGCTTCTTAACATATGTGTGTGTGTGTGTGTGTGTGTGTGTATGTGTGTGTGTGTGTATTCAAAGAATCTAAGTGAAGTCACCAAATAATTGGAGAGATAATACCTCAACTTGATATCTTATGCTACCAAGTAAAACCTCCAATGCCAGAAACGGGTTGCATCTTGTTGAGTTGTTGCCAAAAGGGCCCCATGGAAACCTTCAAATATCATGGGCTATTGCTAAGGCTGTTGGTTATTCTCCCCACAATCTAATGGTAGGGCCCTATTGCTGAAGACAACACTTACTTATGTCATGAAACACAAAGCAGTTGAATTGGTGCCTAACTAGAAGCTTTACCCCTCCTGACTGCATTCATGGTACCAGAATGCACTCTGCACACTACTGGAGGAGAACGGTAATCATCACTATCACCTAGCTACAAACACTGCAACCCACAACAGTGATCTTCCTGCAAGATATTCAGGTGCAATAATGGCAAGGATAACCAAACACCTTTTTATTGGACTTAGGCCCACTCCATAAGATAGAGCCCATACCTAACACTGTCAAAAAGGCCAAGAATCTGAGACTAGATAGGACACAGACCTAGGGAAAAAACCTACTACTATTAGCTAAAGGCACATAGCAATAAAATAACTCCCCAAACAAAACAAACTCAATGGTTTTATTGTGGACTTTGTGTTTCGTTCTGATTTGTTTTGGATTTTTTATGTTATTTGTTTTGATTTTTGTGTTTTGTTGGGAGGTTTTGTGGTTTTTGTTTTGTTTTTATTTTTGTTTTGTGTGTGTTTTGTTTTGTTGAAAGACATAGAAAAAGAGAACATAAAGTTGGCTTGTTAATTAGGTGGGGAGGATCTGGGAGGAATAGAGAGAGTATAAAACATGAGCAAAATATTATATAAAATTTTTCAATAAAAAAGAAACATCTAAATATCAAAGATAGAAACTATCATATAGTGAAAAGATAGAAAAAGGCATATCAAATGAAAAGAGTCAGGGAAAAAGTAGTCATTTCTATTCTAATATCTAATAAAATAAACCTCAAACATAATATAGTAAGAAGAGGATGGAGGACCACTTCCCACTGAACAAAGGAACAATGAGTTAAGAGTATAAGACCATTCTAAACATATACACATATAGAACACTGGAAGATCCTATTTCACAAAACAAATACCATTGGGTATAAAATCACAGATTGATACACACACAGTTACAGTGAATAATTTCAGTACCCCACTCTGACCATTATACACATCAATTGGCCCAAATAAAAATAATAAAAGTAAAAGTAAATATTGAAACTAAATGACATCATAGATCAAATAGACCCAACAAAAATTTACAGAACATTCCATCCAAACTCTACAGAGTACACATACTTTTCAGAAACCCATTGAATTTGCTCTGAAATGGATCACATACTAAGATACAAAGAAATGTTCACACTGAAACAATGCCATAGAGCTAAAAATCAAGAGAAAGAGGAATGACAGAAAATACACAAGTTCACGGATTTGAAATAAACTATTTAATGATGAAGGCATCAATGAAGAAATAAAAAGAAAATCAAAAGCTTCCTAAAATAGGATACAATAAGACAGTCCTAAAGTGGAAATTTATAGCTCTGATTACTTACATTAAAAACCAGATAAATCTCAAATAACTTAATGAAGGAAGCATCTTACAATATTGGAATAACAAGAGCCAACCAAACCCAAAATAGTAGATGGTAATAAATAATTAAGTCTAGGGAAGAAATAAATAAAATAAACATACAAAAAGTCAATGAAATGAACAGTTGATTCTTTGAAAAGACAAACTAGATTGGTAAACCCTTAAAATAGTCAACGAAAAGAAATGGAGAGAAGTGCAAATTAATCAAATCAGAGATAAGAAAGTAGACATTAAAACACATAATGACAAAATTTACAAAATCATAAAGGCACATCTTAAGAATGTTTCCACCAATAAATTGGAAAATCTAAGAGAAATGATTAAATTTTTGCATGTATCCAACCTACCAAAATTAAACCTATGTGATATAAATAATTTAAATAGATCTATAAAAAGTAATAAGATTAACACAGAACAAAAAATAAATTTCTCAACTAATAACAACTCATGTACAGATGTAATTCACTACAGAATTCTACCAATCCTTGAAGTAATTGTTAACACTAATTCTTCTTAAATTATTTCATAAAACAGGAAATAAAAGAATTCTTACAAACCATTTTTGTGAAGCCACTAACATCCCAATAACAAAGCCAGATAAAGACAAAACTTATTGATGAATCTCTCTAATAAATATTAACACAAAATACTCAGTAAAATACCTCCCCCACATACCAAAAACAAACCCTAAGAAAGGAATCAGAGAAATAATCCTAATCACAATATCTTTAAAAACAAATCCCCTTATAATAAAACCTAGTCAAGGAAGTACAAAGTCTCTACAATAAAAACTTTAAAACTACAAAAAAAAAGAAATTGGAGAAAACACTAGAAAATAGAAAGACTGCTAATGCTTGTGGATTCATAGGGCTAACGTTGTGAAAATGACCATCCAACAAAATTCCATTTCCATATTTCCTATGAATTTTTCACAAATATATATATAATCTTTAAAGTTGAATGGAAACACAAAATCAGCAAATACTAACAACAACAAAAGAATGATGCTGGACATATCATCAGACCTTATTTCAAAGCTACACCGATAAAAATAGCATGTTACGGGCACAAAGTCAGACCTATAGTTCAGAGGAATAGAATGGAGGATCCAGATAGAAGTTAATAAAACTATGGCCACATATTTTTTGTTGTTTTTTAAAAGACTTTAAAAATACACACTTGGATAAGCAGTGTTTTCAAAAAGCTGTGTTGAGGTAAACTAAATGTAGAAGATGGAACTAGACCCTTATCTCTCACCACAACGAACAATTTGGTGAGATTGACAATAGGATTAAAAATGTCAACATGAAATCTAAGACTTTGAAGTAAATAGAGGAAGAAGTAAGGAATACACTACTAGATGTAGGAATATTTATAGACTTTAAGGACTCTGGTTCCTTGGGAAATAAGGAAATTGACAGACATAACTTCATAAAAAATGTTCATCAAAGGAAATGGTCAATAAAGCAAAGAGCAGCCAACAGAATGGGAGACAACATTCATCAGTTGTGTGTCCAACCAAGGATTAATACCTAGAATATACAAAGAATTAAAATCTAAACATCAAGAAAACAAACAAATTAAATATACCTTGCCAAGGAGTTCCCAAAGGAAGACATATGAATAATAAACATTGTTTAAAATGTTCAATATTCTTAGCCCTCAGGGAAATGTAAATCAAAACTACTTTGAAATTCCATTTTGCTCCAGGTAGAATGGCCATAATCAAGAAAAAAAAATTAGAACAATCAATGCTGGAAATGATATAAGGAAATGGGAATCTTTATTCATTGGTGGTAGGAGTGAAAACTGGTACAGCCATTATAGAAATCATTGTGGATTGCTGTCAAAATTCTAAAAATGTATCATCTATATAATCCGGCGGCACCACTTCTGGACATATACTCAAAGAACTCTACGTCCTTCACAGGGATATTTGTATACCCATGTTCATCACAACAGCCAGAAAATGGAACTGGCCTAGATATTGATTCACTGATGAAATGAATGGATAATGAAATTGTGGTACATATACAAAGTAGTTTTATTCAGTCATATGCAAAGAAATTTATAGAATAGAAAAATAGTACACAGGGAGAGGTAACACAAGCCCACAAAGACAAATTCCACATGACTTTTCTCATAAGTGGATGATAGCTCCAAACTCTCAGATTATTTTCTTTAACATGAAATTCTTGCAGGCCCAAAATTTAGAAAGAGGCCATTAGAAGAGTAGAAAAATTAGGCCTTAAACAGAGTGTTTTGTAGAATTCATGTGACATGAAAGAATAGGAGAATATTTGGTGTGTAAAATTTGAACTGTTGTCAGAGATGTGAGGATAAGAGAGAGCATGGGAGATAGCTTTTAAAAAGCTAAGAATGTATTAAAAACTCATAAACCTAATATTTTATAAGCTTGTCAAAAAAGCAATTTTAAAAATAGTTTGAAAGGAATTACCCTGAATGGTGGACAATGCTCCTCCTAGAAGACATGAGTTATTAAACAAAAATATCAGTGCCAGGCATTGGATATTTCCCTAGATTGGTCAAGGAGAGTCCAGGACTCCCACTTATAAGTCAGACTTGTCATTTCCTGGTTGCCCACCATAACTGGGTGTTAAGACCTCACTGCTCAATATATCATATACTTTGGTTGCAGGATATAGAGAAATCAAGCCAAAACTGTCCTGGAAACTTCCTTTCTACCCACTAGCTTTCACAGTACCAGAAGGTGCTCTATACAGACTTCTGGGGAGGTGGGGAGTCATCAATGGTCTTATCCGTTGGTGGACCCTGCATGGCACAATCAACCCACTAGACAAGATTATGTCCAGTAGTTTCATAGCGGCATGACTGTCATTGGGCTAGCCAATCACTTTCTGGTTGGACTTGACACCTGCTCCATTGATGGGAAACATGCTTAGCATTGAAATTTGACCAAGAGCCTGCAGTTGGGAGGTTTTCAGGCTCTAGGGGGAAACCTACAGATGTTTTATTTTGTTTTGTTTTTTATAGTGGATAAAGTGTCAAACTGACTCCTAAATATTTATGTTTCTGTCAATACATTAGTGCTGCCCTAAGCCTTGGTCAGAGAAGCTTCTTTTTGCAGTAGACAGCAATTAATTCAGATACTCATAACTAGTCAGTGTCAAGAATAAGTGACTGCTGAGTGCTTGACCCCAAGCAATATATCTATATTACTACTTCAAGGTTCATGACCATCACAGAATAAGATTGGAAAGAATGTTCAACCTAGAGGATAGATACATTTACTATGTAAAGATTTCTTAAGGATATGGCATAGCTGTTACATTCATGATTTCACTACAGCTCTGGTTACCTTCATAAGACCTACAAAAGATTGGTCTCCATCAACAGTTAGTTATGAATGGGGGGAGTCTCATGAGGAGCCAAGCCTCCCTGAAGGACTACTGATAATTAGTGGTTGCTGGGGGAGAAGGTATCATTTTCTTAAGCCATTCATAAGTTATCCATGCTTCTATAAATAGCCATCCCCACTCATTCTAATGCAAGCAATCTAATTAAACTCAGCAGGTTAAAAACGAGTCAAATTATTACTGACAATCTCCTGCATACATCATGTATAAACAATCTTAATAAATGTTTTCTTCATCACTATACAATTACTCTATACATCAATATATGTTTACTTGCACAGCACCCCAAATGTTGTTCATGTGTTTTATTTATTGATTTCTTTGCTAATCTATTATGTCTCCCTACACTAGACTATAGACTCAATGTAGGAAAGAATATTTTGCTACTCACAAATATATACTCAACTTCTTATATGTCTTCCAAATTGTAAGCACACAATTGCTTCTTCAGGAAGTCAATCAGTAAAAATGTTAAAATGCCACCCTGGCCCATCTACCCAAGTGGGAGATAGGTTTCTAACTTTTTGGAGTAACTATGCTTCCTTGGTTAATACCTTATGACTTTGGAATTCTGTAACTATATTCTGCTAAACTGACTAGTTCTTTTGATAGGAACTATGGACTTATGTCTATGCAAAAAGAACTATTTCAGGAAGTGTTTTGCAGAAAATTAGCCACTGGGCATAAAGCCAGAGCACGCCCCCCCCCCCTTTAGTAAGATGTCATCTTCTAAGCTGAATGAACTGATACTACGTATATCTCTTATAAAATCAAAGGAGACAAAGAAGAAAAAGATCATAACTTAATATTTTTTCAGGCATGTGCTGGCCATACTTGCATGCAGAATTTCACTCAGTCCCTCCAAACACATTTTTACTCTTCAGTAGATGAGAGATTTATCTGTAACTTTCCCAGTTGATTAACATCTCCTGCTTCGAGAGCCACATTCAGACATGCTTGGATGCTGTTTTCCACAGAAAGACATGGAGAGTAAAATTCTTTGTATAGTGGCTCTTTGTGGAAACAGATGGAAGAATGTTGACTTATCTCAGCAATCTGACTCTATCTGGTTAAAGTGAAGCTATGGCAGGCCATCAGAGCTGGTGAAGCACTTTCATCTTTGCCTCATCTCCTCCCATAGACAGGCAGGCTGGGCTTTATCATGTGGATTCTTACGTTGAAGGAACTGAGATCTAGGAGTCACAGGAAACTCCAACAACAAGTAACATTAATAATAAAGTTCCATTTACTTACTAAGCCATGCACTTTGCCAGACACTCCATATATATTACATCAGTGGACTTCACAGCAATCCTAGAATCTGAGTCTTATTCAAATATCCATTTTTCGTATAATAAAACAGGATCTGAGACATGAAGTTACTTGCCTAATTCTAAATTTCATGCTCTTAAAAACATTCTGCTGCTAGGCAGTGGTGGCACACTCTTTTAATCCCAGCACTTGGGAGGCAAAGGCAGGCGGATCCCTGAGTTCGAGACCAGCCTGGTCTACAGAGTGAGTTCCAGGACAGCCAAGGCTACACAGAGAAATCCTGTGTCTCGAGAAAAAACAAACAAACAAACAAACAAACAAAAAACATTCTGCTATAAGAGCGATTAACATTGGCTTTCCATCCTGCTAAATCCAATGTTCATCCCTCTTTGCATACTGTGTGGACACCCTGTTCTGAGGAAATTTAAGGCTAGTATTTCCCATCACTGCTACCTAACTTGGTGTTCATCTATTGTCATGTACTACCAGTTAGAAGGAAATCAGTTCCTCTTTGCAATGTTGATATTAGTTTATTTTCTTGCTGCAAATATAAAATTTTAAATGAGCTTATGATGATAGGTTTCTAAGTGTGTAGTGTCAGAGGGGTGTATAGTCAGAAGATCTAGGAATCCTAGATGAAATAAGACTCTTCAGGGCCATTCCTTGAAATATGTAACAGCGACCCTCAAATATGTGAGGCGAGAGCTTCCCAGCTGTGGTGCAGAGGTGGAAAATGTGAAGAGACTTTAATGTCAATCAGTTCAGATGCTATATTTTAAAATGAGGTCATCCAACCCAGAAAAAATAAAAATAACCAAGGCCAATTCATTCACACAGCAGTCAATAAAGTGAGTTTACATGTCTCTTAAATTTCTTTCAAGGCAACTCTTTTGTTCTTTTATTTCAGTCCTGTTTTCCTTTTGTGGCTTTCTTACAGAATAGCCTTAACTTTTGATATTTGCTTTTTCTTCTTGTCCCAGCCTGCTTTGATTTGACTGGGGATTTTTCCCCTACAAAGGTCTATGTATTGGACTCTTGGTGTCTAAGATGACAGTGTCAGGAGGTGAGGCCTAGTGGGAAATAATTAGGTTACTATGAACATGGCCTTGGAAAGGATTAAGGAAGTTCTCTCAGGTCACTAGGGTAGTTCATATAAGAGCAAGCATTTACAAAAGTCTTCGCCTGGCATTTATAAAAATCTTCGACTGGCTTCTAAATTACCACCTTGCTACTAGTGATGTGATGGCTCCCTTTGACATACGTGCCTACCATTCTGGTGCCATGATAAGTTAATATAGTTCTGGATGTCTTTCCAGAGCACAATAAGATACTTGGATTTCCAGTCTCCAAAATGGAGCTAAAATCTCTTGTCTCTTTGTTATTATTATTACTGTGTATTTGTGGCCTTGTGTATGCCATGGTAAGCAAATTGGACAGAGAAAAACTTTGGGGATTGAACATTGATCATCAGGGTTCACAGTAAACACTTACCTGCTGGCCTCCTTCTCTATTTAAGTACCCATGTTCAGGCATTTTGTTATAATACTGAAAAATAAACTAATACACTACCCTGTGCTCATTTTGCAGAATTTTCTGACAAAATACATCTTTCTAGCTTTGACTTCCGTATTTCTATATATTCACTTGTCCATGATTTTCTTCAGATATTTTTTTTTACATGCTCAGAACCACCCTACGCAAGACAGATTTTCTCTGGATGATTCGAATCAGCATTTAGAGTTTTCCATGCAAAGCTATCTTGGTTACAAGCTTAGAAAGACAAGATTCATCTGCTGCAATCAATAAGTTAGGGAATACAGTTGCAAAGAGGGACAGCAGAGTCTCAATCCAAGGAAATGAATGTAATTAAGACTCCCTAAAAGTCTGACCACAAGACAAAGTTGGATTCTTAGAGACTGACATCCTTAAGAGCTCCTAAAAGAAGGGAGCAGGAGGTGAATGTTCAGTGAGTAGATGCCAGGTGACAGAGAAATCTCTCCATGTGAAGGGAATAGTCTTGGGGTCAAGGATGCAAGAGGAAACAAATGGTAACACAAACCTCAGACAAAGGAGACAGCCTTGGAAATAGGGCAAATAATTGAACACTTGGCTCAGCACCTTGCTTAAATCCACTCTGGGCCAAATGCTGCATATCTTGTGCTACAACAAAGTCTATTTCCAACTTCAAGGCCACAGACAGGAACTAAGGCCCAGTGTCTTATAAGCTGTAAGTTAGCTAGGCAATGCATCACCTAAATTTAAATTGAAAGCTATATTTTCTATAAATGCCACAACCTCTCCTCTTTTTTATCATTTGTTTTCCTTGAATTTTTAAGATTATTTCAATGCTTCAATTGTTGAGCTAAAAGGAAAAGGATTTAAGTGCATTTCATCTGACCTAAGGAAAAGCTGAGATCAAAGATGGCCAAAGCGTCCCATGTTCAGCATCTCAGGAGTTATTGATAGGCACATAAAGTGCTTACCATCCATGAGAGAGAAAGTGGTGAGCATCAATCTCCTCCTATGCAGAGCTTGCTCTCCCACCTGTCCTTGTTAGCTGGCTCTACCACATTCTCTGCGAGCCCCATGATCCACATATGCTTTGAATGTCCGATTTGGAGAAAGAGCTGTGATAGCCACTAAAAAAACATCGATGAACTCAATGTCAGGATTTGCTCTTTCAAACAATGAATGATAGGGTCTCAGATATCAGAATTGAGATATTCTATAGAAATGAGAGACAATTAACTTATACAAGGCTAGTCAACACTTACAAAAGCACCAGTCCCCTTGTCCCTATCCCCCAAAGATCCACATTGAAATTCTCACAGGTAAAGTCCAAGAGTCAGCATTTTCAGAGCTCCTTGTATAATTTGAACACGCAGTTAAAGTGACAAAGAGTCGATATAGTTCAAACTTCTCAGCATAATTATATGGAAATGAGGTTCACATACAGGAAAAATAATGTACAAAATGTCATGGCAGGTTAATCAAGAAAGCTAGAATGTAAGTATCCTGCTTCCTTATCCTATGCTCTCTTTCTCTACACTGCCTCTCAATATAAAATAACATTGCAATCCAAAGTTCTTTCAAAGCCTTATACACACGCTTCTATATAGCAGAAATATCACCACAACCTTTCCATTCAATCGTCTCTATGCACATCACACTACTGCAGACAAGGATGATTTCTTGGAAATTGTATAGTGATTGCTACATATATGAGATGAAATACTCAGACCCAAGGAACTCTTAATATCAGAATACTGGAAACTTACTCATGAGATGATTCCAAACATTTAACCTGCTTTTGAAAGAGCATGTCTCTAAATACTTAAATATGTCCAGAGCCTACATAATAATAATTCTGATTTACATTATTATACACTTAACATTATTGCAAATCATTTTGTGATTACAAATAGAACAAGAAAGAACCACCATATATTTAAATTGGGGAAAACTTCTAAGATAATTCCTCCTGGTAGTAGAGAAGCAAACTAAAAGAATATGAATGCCAAGAATTAAGTTACAAGCTGCCCTTCAGAAGGATTATACTTATTTAAACTGACAAGAGAAGCGTTGAGAAAGTATGTAGAAATGATTAGTTCCTGCATTCTGCCAAGTATTGTGCTATCAAGTTTTAATTTTTCATTTATTTTATAGAGGAAAATATTGTATTTGCCTTTCTGATATCATTTTTTCATATGTTAATGCATATTTGTATTACTTGTGGTTTCCCGATACATGTCCTTTTGTTAGTTGTAATAAATAGAATTCTAAAATGACCCCAAGTTCCCTCTTGCAATCATGCTTCCCTGTAGAATGTAAGCAGTGCCTGTGAATAGCATCTAATAGATACTCCGTGTGAGGTATGTTCTGAGTCAAAGATGATGAGATCATCAGTCTCATGACCATGTTATGTTATATATACAAGCAAACTTTAATACAACAGCGGAAAGGAATTCATCATGCTATGTCAGGGTTCTACAGCTAGGAATTTATGGTGACATCTAAGGACAGTGGTTCTTGCTTTCTACCTGACAACAAAAAGTAAATGGAAACTCGACTCTATATCCATAAAGAACTTAAGTCTTCCCACAGTCTCTGTGTGCTTGGAAGAAGATACAGAACCCAAGAAATAGTGATGCTTTGCTACTTCAAAACCCTGAGTTTGAAGAAGTCTTCTAGCATCTATCATTTGTTCTTTTATTACTCTCCTTTGTGACTCTTCATAAAAATCTAACCTCCAGGTTAGGGAAACCCATGGCACATAAATAGACACCCATTGCAACAGCTGCAGTTGTTCTAGCACCAACTGTCAGTCATTCCAGCAAGCCATCTTATCCATTCCAGGCCCACTGGACTCTTGGAGTGACTGCTGCCACAACTAATAGAATACATAGGAAGAGAACTAACTACTCAGCCACATCCACAGAATTACAAGTTATTGTAAAACTGATTTTTATTTTAAACCAGTAAATGTTGTGGTTTACTATGCTGAACCAGAAATTGACTTGACACGTGCTATGTAAACTATTGTAGACATATGCCCAATGCATTTGTTATGCAGCAACAGATAACCAAAGCATATATGAACACATGCAACCTCTATTTGATAAATGAGGGAAAGACAATACAATATTAATTAATTAATTGTCCCAAGATCACAATGCTTACAAATGAATGAATTATAATATAAGCTTGGAGTTCCTATTCTTAATCAAGATTTGGAGATTCTGCTTATGAATAAAAAATTATAATAATATTAACAAATACAGCATATATAGTGGAGCACATCTTAATTTGGGGTGGAAGCACTCCTTGAGCAAGGGATGCTTGAACTGAGTAAGATGGAGAAAGGAAGCTGAGCACTGCTAGCATGCATGCCATAATTCACTACACTCAGTTCTTTCTTTTCTTTTTTGGAGGTGGTGTGCTGGTAGATTTAAATAAAATTTTAATAATATTGGTAAAGAGCCAAATTCCAAAATGCCCCAGAATACAGAATACAAAAATCTCAGAGACAAAATAAAAACCCATGAAAAAAAAATAAGAGCACCCTAACAAAGGTAATAATCTTTAAGATAAAGAAACTATTTTATCAAAGGTACTGAGTATGTTTAATAGAAGTTAAGTGAAATTAAAAACAAGGAACACAGTGGAGCATTCCCCAGCATTGATGAGGAAGATGCTGCCTGTGTGACTGAAGGCACAGCACCAGAGACACAAAAGAAACTCAGTCTCCAATGGATCTGGAATGGACCACCTCCAGATAGACAGAATTTCCCACAATTCTCTTACAGGGCAGGAATTAATGTACTCTCTGGTTATAGGATGCCCTTGGAAAGTAACCATATTGGCACATGGAGCAGGGATGGCATGTTTCCACACAGCAAGAGAAACAGGATGGGGGATGTCCCACACCACACAACCACAGCTGTCAACACACAGTGCTAGGTTTAGGGGGAGTGATAAGCTTCCTCCCCTAGGAACCACTTACTACTCAGATAAATTCAACAGTGCTATGTGACCAACACACCAATGATAAGAAGCTGGAACCACAGTGATCCCTACCCTCCAGAGGAATAGTGTGTCACTGCTCTGTGTGGCAGGAAAGCAGAAACAGAAGACATTCCTGGTTCAATTGTATTGATTATCTGCCAGGACACTGATTATCTGCCTCAACATTCTCTGGGTGGGTGAGTGAGAGTTCTCTCAACTCTGCAGCAATACTTTCCTGCTACCATCCTTTGGTCCTACTTTTCCCCCAAGGGCATAACTTCTTTCATACCTGCTGGATGATAAGCTGAGCGCATTTATTACATGGGAACAAAGCAACACACATCAGCTGCACTCTTGTTCATGATGGCATTTAGCTTGGGTTGGCACACATAAGGATATTTAGTATCCAGCTTATTTTCTGCTGTTCTCCAGGGCAACAGGTCATCACTGCACCTATTTGTTATTCCATTGTACCCCATCCCAACAATCTTATTTTATGTATTCACAACCTCAGATCTTGGATCCTTGCTTCTTTGTGCTGATAAAAAGGCCACCGCCATGAAATCCACCATGAAATACTCAGGCCATTCAAGAGAGTCATCCAGTTTTTGCAAGGAATGTCACTCATGTTGAGTCTAGAAGTCATATGCCACTACGAGCAGCTTCAGAACAAGGAAACTGAGGCTGGGATGTCAGCGGTCCAGGGAGAACTGCTACATCTAAGCTTGGACAGGGCACACAGTCCCCACAACTTGCTCAACTCTTGTCTGGGTTCCCAGGTCTCCATCCTCCCCACCATGTGGGTGCCAGAAGAGAATTGGGGAACACTCTCGCTCTTCTGAGGCAAGTGGACGCCCACATGCAGGCTGAGTGCAGCAGAAGCTGGCTCCTCTGCAATGGAAGGAGCCCACTAGCACTGGCTATCTGCTGTGCTGGGATGCAGGCCAAGCTCATCATGCTGTCTGCCCCCCAAAAAATACCCCTCTCCCCGCCTCTACCTCAGTGCTCAAGAATGTCAGGAGGGAGGCTTCTCTCTTGACTATAGATGTAATGTGATTGTTTCTTTCAAACACCTATTGCTGTGACTTCCCTGCCGTGATGAACTTTAACCTGAAATTGAGAGCAAAATAAACACTTTTTCCCGATGTTGCTTTGGTCAAGGTATTTTACCATAGCAACAGGAAACAAAACTAAGACAAAATATTAAAATAATAAAAATAATAGGAAATCATACATAATAAATTAATTATTGTAGCTGATTGTAGGGAAAATGAAATAAAACAGGAATGAGGATATACATAAAGAAAACTTTAATGTTACCTGTAAAAGTATACTTTAAGTGCATTAAGAAATATTTGCAAAGGATCCAACAGTTCACTAGTGGGCTTATAGAATACACTAATGGAGACAAACAGAAAAGAATTTATCCAGAGATTCAGGCAGCAACTTAGAGGCATGTCCACAGGCAGAAAGGAGCTACAGATGTGAGTGGGTGTGAGGATCAGGGAGCCTATTAGGGTGCTGGGTTGGGATCTGAAGAGCTAAGCATTCAAATATCTGCTCCTCTTTCCAAATTATAGTAAACACAGTTCACATTTCAGAACTTCAAGTTAGTCACTAAAAATAAAATGGATGTCTGGTCACATCTGCCAACAATTAGAAGAGATATTGGCTCTGACCACAGTTTTGCCTCTGATGAGCAAAGATCTTGGCTAGAACCCCACAACTCTGCTTCCTTGACCAGCTGTAGACCATCATGCTATGTCCTCAAAAAACATACTGCTCAGAGAATAGGCAGTCCATGCCAACATACATTTTCTATCCCATTTCAGTGGGCTCCATGTAACCCCCTTTTCCTTCTTAGCCCAAGTTCAGGCTGGACTGGGTTGGGGATGTCAGAGAACAGAGTGGCGACTAAGAAACTGACCTTTTCACCTGCTCCAACACAGGTTCCTCAGAATCTTATCGAGATTGAGTCTCTTGAGCTCCAGTTTCCAGTAGATCACCCTGAAAACCATGCCTGAGGTAGAAAAAAAAAAACCTGTCTTTAAACCGCATGGCCTGATGATCTCTATTCAGTGACATCTATTTTGTTTCTTCCTCCCCTCACTTTTATGTTTTCTGAAAGATCAATGTCCCTCTAAGGTTAGAGAGTAACACTACTACTCTTCAGACATCATGCCACTCCTATAGTACACAGAACTCTGCACCTACTTTGAGTGTTTGAAAACATGTTTGAATTTTATTTTACTTTTTTAGTTCTACCTGTCCTTGACATTTTTTTTCAGTGCTGGCAAACTCAGGGCCTTATACATTCTCAGTTAGTATTCTATTACTGAAAAGGAGCCCCAGACTTGCCCCAGCTGTATTTTATTTTATAATTTCACCACATAAGAAGTTGAAGCCAATGAGCCAATATTTCCATAGCACCTACTGTGTACCAAAAACTATAGAAATGTAATATTCTGACGATGACCTGAGTGTAGTCCAGAAATCGTGAAACCAAAATGCCATAAAATAGTAGCAGCAGTAGGCATCTCCTACTATTTAGTAAAAGGCTAACACAAAAAGCTGAAGACTGTGAGCTTTCGTGTAAACTAACAGGTTTCAGGGAGTAAGGGGGCTTCATGGAGCACAAGATGAAAGAAACAAGGGAGCTCTTAGACAGCAGTCATTCTTCGAGTTGACTAAAGTCTGATTTTCTTTCTACTGGAAAGAGAAGTGGACCCAGCCTGCTATAGAAGAATGCTAAACAAAGCTGAGCCAATATTTTGAGTCATTAGATACAGGAAAAAATTCACTTGCCCTGTAGGTTTGGCCTAGTATGTGAGGGTTTAAAAAACTGACAACATGGGCCAGGGAGAGGGCTGTCCTGGCTAGTTTTATGTCAACTTGACACAAGCTAGAGTCATCAGAGAGAAGGGAGCCTCAATTGAGAAAATGCTTCCATACAGTGGGGCTGGAGGCAAGCCTGTGGGGCATTTTCTTAATTAGTGATTAGTAAGAGAGGGCCCAGTCCATGGTGAGTGGTGGCATCCCTGGGCTGATGGTCCTGGATTCTATAAGAAAGCAGGCTGAGCAAACCATGTGGAACAAACCAATAAGCAGCACTCCTCCATGGCCTCTGCAGCAGCTCCTGCCTCCAGGTTCCTGCCCTGTTTAAGTTCCTGTCCTGACTTCCTTCTGTGATGAACAGTGATGTGAAAGTATAAGCCAAATAAACCCCTACTCTCCATCTTCCTTTTGGTCATAGTGTTTCATCAAAGTAAGAGCAGCCCTAACGAAGACAGGGGCTTAGCACATAAAAGGGCTTGCTGTTGTGACTGATGACCAGTGTTAATCCCTAAGACCAAAATAGTAGAAGGAAAGAATTGACTTCCCAAAGCTTTTCTCAGATCTCCACAATATGCAACAGCACATGTGGACTCCCACACATATACATGCATAAACAAAAAACCAAAACCTAAAAAGAATATTTTTTAAAAAGAATTTCACAGTATAAGCCTGGTCACCCAGTACATAAAAGAGTTCAGATACCAAATCAATATACATTGGCAATTTCCAATTAGAAAATCTTCTAGAAAGATATTATTTATAATGTCAACTAAGCCTAAAATAAAAGATCTAGACATAACCCTAACAATATATGGAGTACTAATATGGAAAGAAAACTTATAAAATTATTAAAGGGTATTTTAATATTTGAATAAGTGTAGAGATGTGCATTGATGTGGAAAGATCAACTCAGTAATAACACAATGGCTATCCTCTCCAAATTGCTCTATAAATTCTAAAGGATCTCAATAAATCTAATGTGTTTTATTTACATAAAAATTAATAGGATCAAGTTAACTTATTTGGAAGAGAAAATGCATAAATATGGCCAAGTAATTTTGGAAATAAAAGTAGCAAAGAAAGATATGTCCTACTAGATATCATGACTTAAACTATAATAACTGAAATTTTATAATTGGTGCTAAATTTTTTTAACTAATGGACTAAATTGAATGGATACCAGGAATAAATATTAGAAATGCAGATATAAATAGATGGAAATGCAGATATTGATATTAATTAATATATGGAAGAGAAGGTGATATTTCATATTAATATAGAAAATAGTTCAATTTAATTCATAAATTGGAAAAACTTAATCATCCTTTAAAAAGTATTCTTGCTGGTCAGTGGTGATGCATGCCTTTAATGTCAGCACTCAGGAGGCAGAGACAAGTGGATCTCTGAATTTGAGGCCAACCTGGTCTACAAAGAGAGTTCCAGGACAGCAAGGACTAAACAAAGAAACTTTGTCTCAAAAAAACAAAAAAGGAAAGAAAGAAAAAAATATTCTTATCTGATACTATGTGCAAAAGTAATTCCACATTAATTAAAATCCTAATGTAAAAACTATTTATAGAATATTTTATAAGTAAATGTTTATAAATTTGGATAATGAAAGTTCTTAGATAACACACAAAATGTAGAACTATAAAGATATTTGTGAGCTTAATAACATTAAAATGAAAAGCTTTTTACAGCAAAAAGTCCAACATAAGCAAAGTAAAACAACTGACGCAATAAGAGAAAACATTTTCCAAAAATTAATGTCTGGACTAAAAAGTAAGCTAAATATACACATTCATGTAAACCAAAAAATTAAAAAATAAACAATATGATTGGAAAGTGGACAAAGGAGATAAGGGGTTCACAGAATAAGGGATTCAAATGACCAATTAACACATGAAATAATGTTCAAATGTCACTTATAATTTAAGTCACTCTAATTTAATAAAAATAGAGCATCAAAGTGGCAGAAATTTTAAATATTGATAATATTAATACTGAAGAAAGTGTATGAAACAGTTAGTTTCTCATGCACTGCTAATGAAAATGTAAAGTGTTGTAAAGTTTTTGGAAGGCGATTTGATAATGTCCACTAAGTATAAAATATATGCATCGTTTGTTGAGTTCTTGCTTCTAAGTAATTAAAAGAAATATTTTGATATATGCATAAAGAAATATGCACATGGAAGTTAGTTGCATTACTGGAGACAGCCAAAGGGAAATGACAGACATACCTTGGCATATCTGTTCTATGGATCATCACGTAGCAATTTAAAATGAGGAGATACTAATTTTGAAATAATCAAAATCGTACCTTAATGTTTTATTAGAAAATATTAATTATACATAATAATGGGTCATATTACGACCTTTTCATATATATTATATATTATACTCTGATCCTATTCAGCCCCATTGCTTTCTCTTGTCCCCCTTGCACTCTCACTTATGCCCTTCCTCGTCTTCATATCTTTTACTTATTTATTGGTGACCAAATGATCATCATCACGGTTCCTTTACAGGAGCATAGGTGAGGAAGTATTTACAGAAGCATGGGCACTTTTGCAGTGGCTACACGTGTAGGCCTTGTATCATTAACCACAGCTGCTGTGAGTTCAGAACCATTCCGGCTTGAAAGGCAGAATTCCACAGCACTCTACCCCTTCCTCTTGCTCTTATATTCTTTCCACTAAAAGTAAATTACATTTTTGGCTAACAACTAGTTGTGGGACAGTATTTCTGAAATAATTTACTTTTTGAACACCATAAAATAAAACAATATATTTCTAGACTGTGATTTCAGATCATTGAAAAAGCAGATGCCAAAACAGCACTAAAGGAATAAGAGAGTCATTGAAATACTTGGGCATGATAAAAAGGAAGGAAGCAGTAGTCAAGGACAGTCCTCAGCCTTTATGGAGCTTTGATACTTGTAAAAGAAGAGAAGTACTGAAAATCTGAGAATACTTTGGCCAAGCCAATTCAGAGCCCATCAGCAAAAATCCATTGGAGAAATCATCTCTAGTACGCCCAGCATGCTCAGTGTTGGGCTCTGAACATCCTGGAGGAAACATGATTTCAATCTTTATGATGTACTGAATCCATACATGCTGCATCTCTGATTATCAGTCAACTATTTTCCCTGATGCAAGTTCTCTTAAAGGGGCACCTAAATGATACATCTCCCTCTAAACCACATATCTATAAACATTTATGTCTCTAAATGTATGGGAAAGTATGGAAGGATGGCAATATCTAACAATTACTAATAAACAATGGTACATCCATAAAATAAAATAACACTTATCAATACAAAGAAGTGTACAAAGATACATGCAACTTGAACAGATCTGAGAGAAATAATGCTGAGCGTAAGAAGCTTGCATGAAACGACTGTATTCTGCCCCATTACATTTGTTTAAAGTTCTCTAAAAGGCAAAAATATAATCCCAAAGAAAATATCAGTGATTTCTACTGCTTGGAGAGAGGTAATGGGGGGGTTGGTGGGAAATAGAAAATCACAGATATAACATAAGCTGGGTGTTAAAGTTCATTTTCTGTATAAATATTTAGTTGTTCTAGAACCATAGAATCATTTGTTGGAAAGACTTTCTCAACTGAATGGCGTCAAAAGTGAATTGTCTGTGCTTTGATCTATATACCTACCCTTTCACCGTTAGCAAATTGCCTTTGTTTTTCCTAATTTTATTATGTCTTGAAAAAAACTAACAAATGTTTTGTATTGTTTAAAATCCTGTTGTTTGCTTTCTTTGCTGAATACAAACTGTTTCAATTTCTAACAATCTCATTTGGCAATTCTGCTTTCATTTATTGAGCTATTGGAGACATATTCCAAAATCTCTACACTTTCCTTGAGTAGTTTCAAATTTTGAGGTCTAACACAAAGGTCCTCAAGTTATTTAGAATTGATTTTTTTGTACAAGAAAAAGATAGGAGTCAAGTTTCATCGTTTACATGTGGATATCCGGTATTCTCATCAGCATTTGTTGAGGAGGCTGTCTGTCCTCTAATGTATATTTTTGGAACTTTTGTTGACAATAAGATGGCTGGAGATGACTGTGTTTATTTCTATGTCCTTTATTATGTTCTATTGTGCTACATGCTTGGTTGGTGACCACTATTCTCTTTCTATGAAATTAACATTTGTAGCTTTCACACAGAAATAAGAACATGTATGCTTTGTATTTCTGTGTCTATCTTATTTTGCCTAACACTACAACTTCCAATTTCTCCCATGTTGTTAAAGAAATGACAAGATTTCTATTTTTAGGATTAAATAATACACCTGTATATGTGCATGTGTGTATCATCTTTGTTCATTTATCTGTCAGTTAACACCTTGGTTGATTCCATATCTTAGCTGCTATGAATAGTGCTGCAATAAAGCCTTTCCCCTTTGGGGGTTCTTCCTCAGTCTCTAATAGACACTTTGTCCCTGAACTACCTCTTTAGTCTGTATAACCAAAAACACAGAAACATTTCAGCCATAATTTTCTGTATCACAATGCTATTCTACAAATGTGGTTTCCCTGGGAGTAAAGTAATAGAAGTGGAACATCTATTCCATGTTGGTCACTTCCTCAAAGCTTGGATTCCTGTCCTACACATAAATGATTTTCTTTGCTACTCAGAAACCTTGGGCAATTTTATCATTGTATTTTCCCTAGGGTTTACTGTTTTCTTAAAAATCTATTTCTCTATTTAGGAAACAGTATTAGAAATATATATCCAAGGACATGTAGTTATTATGTAATACAATATGCCCTTAAAAGTAATTCTTTATCCAAGTGTGGTACTCACCTGTCATAGCAACACTTAGGGGGCTGAGACAGCAATACTGTCATGAGCTCAAGGCTAGCCTGACCTACATAGCAATACCATATCTCAAAAAGAAAAAGAAAACTGTCCTTTACACTATACAATGATTTTCAAGTTAATTCTTACATACAAGACATTGCTACTAAAGTTAAGTTTATCAGGAATTGTCATAATATTTCTGTAGCAGGCTCTCTTTTGGACCACTAGCCAGCTCCTAAATCATGACACGGAGACTTATTATTAGTTATGAATGCTCAGCCTTAGCTTATGTTTGTCCCACTAGCTCTTATAACTTCATTTAACCTGTTTCTCTTTATGTACATTTTGCCTCTGGGCTTTTTACCTTTCTTTCATTCTGTGTATCCTACTCTGTGTCTGGTTGGCTGGCAGCTGCCTGCCTGGCTGGCCCTGGGCATATCCTTCTCTTTCTCCCTGTTCTCTCTTCTCTCTCCTTCCTCTAGCCTATCTATTCTCTCTGGCCACCAGCCACACCTTTCTTTCTAGTGCCTAGCTATTGGCTGTTCAGCTTTTTATTAGACCAATCAGATGCCTTAGGCAGGCAAAGCAACAAATTGATACATTGTTAAACAAATGCAGCATGAACAAATATAAAACACCTTTACATAGTTAAAGTAATATTCCACAACATAAACAAATGTAACACATTTTTACATAGTTAAAGTAATATTCCACAACATATTTCTATCTTGAGAAAATTTGTCAGGCGATTCTGGGGCAATGCCCACTACCTAGACCAGTAAGGTGGGTAAGGCCATAGCCGAACTTCCCTTAAGTCACTTACCTTTAGATCATCATTCCATCCTGAGAGCTTTCCTTCAACACTATGGCATCAGCTTCGCTGGGTGCAAATTGCTCTAAGAAATTGATTTATAACCACTAATCCACCAGAGACAAGTATAGAAACCAGTGTAAATTTATTAATTTTCGATAAGCAATATTCCTTCTGAGCAGGCTGAGAAAACATGTCAGCTTATACTATCAAAAGATTTGAATCCACACAGGCCAGACAAACAGGATGTTTTGAAAGAAAAATGAGTTTGGAATACCAACAGTTGTTATGGTCTGTGTTCCTCCTAGTCATATATTGCTGAAGTGACAGTTATCTTCTGATAGAAACTGGGGATGGCATTTTAAACTCATCAACAAGTTGGAATATGGAGTTAGAATTCCTTCTTGGCTTAATTTTTGCAGTTTTTAATCTAGTTACTGTTGAATCTGAGACTCAGTTCTGACTTATTCCTGTTCAATTCAATCATATTCCAGAAATCTTTTAAAAATTGGTATACAAAACAGTGGGTTTTATTATGATATATGCCTATCATGTGCTCTTCTCATACTCACCACTCATTACACCCTCTTATTCCTTCCTCTTATTTATGTTCTTAGAGCATCGGGGATGGAACCCAAAGTTTTACACATACCAACCAAGCACTCGGCTATAGTGCTATGTTCCCATCCTTTTCCAGGGCTAGCTTTTCCTATTCTTTGCTTCATTCCAGCCAGCCTTGATATGGCCCATCTGTAACCCAGGCTCTCATTGTTAGCAACCATCCCCTTACCAACTGAGCCTTCACAAATTATGCCATGGGTCTGTTACAACACTGTGCTCCATTAGTTAGTGTCATCATCATCATAATCATCAACACCATCATCATCACCCCCAGCATATCACCTTTATAAATTAAGTTTCTTATTTTCCCTTTTATTGAAAATAGAATCTTTTCTAATACTAATCCTGATTACAGTTTTCCCTCCCTCTCCTCTTCTCAGTTCCTCCACAGCTCCTCTCCATCCAAATCAACTCCATTTCTGTCTCTCAGTAGAAAAGAACAGGTTTCTAAGAGATAACAACAAAACATAACAAAATAGAATATAATAAGATTTTAAAAATTATCCTACTGAAGTTGGACAAAGTATACCAACAAAAGGAAAAAAGAGAAGGCACAAGAGTCAGAGACCTCGGTTGTTCATAAGCTCAGAAGTCACATAAAAGAACTAAACTGAAACCTATGACACATACACAGAGGACCTGTTGCAGACCCTTGTCTGCCCTGTGCATGCTGCCTCAGTCCCTGTGAGTTCATATGGGCTTTGCTCATGCTGATTTAAAGGGGTTTTTTCTTGGTGTCATCTATCCCCTCTGGCTCTTACACTCTTTCTGCCTCCTTTTCCACAAAGTTCCCTGAACTCTGAGGGGAAAGGTTAGATAGAGACATCCCATTTACAGCTGTGTATTCCAGCTCTCTCTCTGTCTCTGTCTCTGTCTCTCTCTGTCTCTGTCTCTCTCTCTGTCTCTCTCTGTCTCTGTCTCTGTCTCTCTCTGTCTCTCTCTGTCTCTCTCTGTCTCTGTCTCTCTCTGTCTCTCTCTGTCTCTGTCTCTCTCTCTGTCTCTCTCTCTGTCTCTCTCTCTGTCTCTGTGTGTGTGTTCTCTGTATAATATCTGGCTGTGAGTCTCTGTATTGTTCTCATCTGCTGTAGGGGAAGCTTCTCTGATGATGGTTGAATAAAGCACTGATCTATGAGTATAGTAGAATATTATTAGGAGTCATTTTATCACTACTTTTTTTTAAATACCAGTAGTATTTGGTTTTACCCTAGTCTCTGAGGTATCTAGTCTCTGGTTCTTGGTCACCCAAGCAGTGTTGGGTATGGGCTCCATCTCATGGAGTGGATCTTATGTGAAATCAGACATTGATTGGTTACTCCCACAAGCTTTGTGCCATTATTGCCCTATCATATTCTATGGGCAGGACAGCATTGTATATCAAAGATTTTATGGTGTTTATGTTTCTCTTTTGGTAGCCTGCAAAGTACCTTACCATACCAAAGACACTTGAACATAGGCACCAACTCGACCTCTCCATATTCAATGAGTTGTGTGGGTGTTGTCTTCAGCAATGAGGCCTTGATGTCAATTTGTGGAGAGCAACCTATTGTCTTTGCAATTGCCTGGGTTGTTTGGGAATTTCCATAGGACCCCTTTAACCAATACCTCAATTGGATATAACCTAGTCCCAGTACTGGAAGCTTCATTTGGTGACAAGACATGGTCAGATGGAAACCATCTTGAGTGAGGTAACCCAGACCCAAAAAGATAAATGTGGTATATATTTGCTTATATGTAATATTAGCCATTACATAAATGATAGCCAATCTATAATTTGTAGACTCAGAGAGGTTAGATACAGAGGAAGGGACTAGGGAATCACATGAATCTCCATGGGAGGGGGAAATAGAATAGATTTTATGGGTGGACTGGGGTTAGGTGGACAAGAACAGGAGGATTGTGTGGGGAGTGGGAGGGGAGATGGGCTGAGAGAGAATGAATGAAAAGACAACTAGAATTGAGGGGCATTTGAGGGGCCATATGGAAACTTAGTACAGTAGAAACTTCCTAAAATATATGAAGGCAATCTTAATGGAGTCTCCAAATAATGAGGGAGATGGAGTCCCAATTGGCCATCTCCTGTCATAAATTAAGTTTCTAATGCACACTTTTGGGAGAACTCTTTTAAGCTATATGATGTCTATGTAGTCCTAGACCTTTAAATCACATCATCTTGAGTAGATTAGACTCCATTACTGATATAGCACTCCAGTCAGGAGAGTGACATGAGATTGCATGATAACCTGGGGATCCTCAGGACCTGGACAATGTTCTTCTTGAGCTTACAATGAAGATGAACTCCAAGATTTGTAATCCCTTTCCATTTTTTCTTTATGTATATCTCAAATAACTAATATTTTTGTGTTTCCTTTATTCCCAATGTGAATGTAGTGGTTTTTTTTTTATTTTTCTCCTAATGCAATAGGTAGTACATCCAACTATTATTCTGTAAGTCAAGGCCTTGCACGCCCTAGTCAATTAGGAAACCTTCCATGGTTTACCATGAATCTTCACCCCACTCACAATATAGGAAAGTTAGAAGAGCTGCCCTTATTTTAAATATAATTGTAAGACCAACTATTGTGAATTATTACTTAAAGTGCCTTTCAAGCCTAGCTTTTTTCAGATTTACAGCTTTCTTTTTATGAAACATATACTTATCTACTTTGGGGACCAGTTCTTTCACCTTCTCTGTTAGAAAACCAAGTAGAAAAGAGCAAAGAAACCATAAGATAAAGTCCACATATACTGGGAAAACTAGAGTTTCCTTTTCTCTGTGAAGTCTATCCTAGTTCAACAGAAATGGAGTTCAACAGAAAGATTTTATTCCACATCTCACTTTTCTTCACACAGCTCCCTCTGCACAAATTACTTTCTGATACTGTACAGGGCAAACAAATAATTAGATTCTAGGGTTTTGTGTCTTTCTTTCTTCTCCAATTCATTTATTCTACTATCAAAATCAATAAGGGCATCTTAAAGCAACTGTTTCTTCCTGGGACCATTTCCAAAGGTCAGGACAGACCCACCTCTCACCCTTCTTACACAAAACCAATGATAGCACATACTTACATTATTTCTGAATTCGTAAAAATAAATTCCCAGTAGCAAGTCTCTGCTCTCTAAAGCTTAAAAAGCCACCTACTTAAAATGAATATCAAACTAAATGTCTTAGTTTCATTTCTATGAAAATGAAATGATAAAGAAGAAAGACTTTATTTATTTTAGATCACAGTCCCGCATTATAGTCTATTGCTGTGGAGAAGGGACAGTGGCAGAAGTTTGAAAAATACTGATCACATTGCATCCATAGACATAAAGAGGAATGAATTATTGCATGCATGCTAGCTAATACTCAGTTGGATTTCTATATTTATATACAGTTCAAGGTACCCTGCCTATGAAATGGTGCTAAACACAGTGAGCAGATTTTCCCACTTCAATGAAAGATAATCAAGCTAATCCTTCCTAATATGCCCACAGACCAACATGATATAAATAATACTTTGTTGAGACTCTCTCCCCAAAAGATTCAAGATTATGTCAAGTTGACAAATAAAATTAACCATCTTTTTTAAAGCCTTTATTTTTATTTATTTTTTATTGTTTTTATACCCTAACTGTCATCACAGAGTTTTTCTCCAGTGATTGATGGAAGCAGACGCAGAGATCCACTGCCAGGCACCAAGCAGCACTCCTGAAGTTCAGTTGGGGAGAGAGAAGAGGGGTTCTATGAACAAGTACATCAAGATTATGATGGAGAAACCTGCAGAGATGACCAAACCAAACTAGTGGGAACTCATGAAAGCTGGATCAATGGCTATGGAGCCTGCATGGGACTGGGCTGGGCCCTCTGCATGGCAAGACAGTTGTACAGCTTGATCTGCTTGGGGGGCCCCCTGGCGGTTGGATCAGAATTTATCCCTGGTGCATGAGCTGGCTTTTTGGAGCCCACTACC